>JAMYXO010005884.1:2500-14651 GCA_033310375.1 Conus canariensis | reverse complement strand
CCTCCCTACCCCCTCCCCCAACCCTGTGAGTCTTGTTCCCCCCCCCCCCTACCCGGTACTGCTTAGTTACTGTGGATGACTGTACTATTGTGACCCGGACAGCTTGAAAGCGACATTTGTCTTGGTTGGTCATACACATACTTGAATTGTCCTTTGGACTGAACTTCATTGCCCTGCTTTTTGGATTTTGTGTGTTCTTGGATATTCTATGATTGCTGATTTTATATTTTAATTGTTCTTGTAACAGTATATCTATTTTGTTTTATTGCTCAGGACTTTGCTCTAGAATTAATACAATGGACCATTGTAATGTAATTAATACTGATACTGGATTACGCATTGGTCACCTAAATGTTTATCATCTGCCAAATAAGATTCATGATGTCTGTTTTCTTCTAAACGAACCCCCTTCTATTCATCTGCTTGGTCTTAGTGAAACTCGCCTTGACTCCCGTTTCACTGATACAGCTTTATCCATAACTAACTATAACTTTGTCCGACGCGATGCAAATCACTCTGGTGAAACAGGACTTGGAATATATATTCATCAAAGCATCGTTCACTGTACAAAAAGGCGGCGTGACCTTGAGCCTGATAATGTTGAATGCATGTGGCTGCAGGTAAAACCCTCCAACTCAGCCCCTCTTCTAGTTGGATATGTGTACAGGAATCCCGCTGCCACTTTCCTTTGGAATGACAACTTTGTACACATGATGGATGATGTATATAAGAGCTATCCAAATGTCATTCTTCTCGGTGATTTTAACATTGATCTGTTAAAACGGCAGCCTGCCTGGGATGCGACCACCACACTCTTTGGCTTGCATCAGCTTATTCATAATCCAACTAGAATCGCAAAGACATCTTCTACATTGCTGGATCATATCTACACGAACAACAAAGCCATGGTATCCAATATAACAGTGGGTAACAAAAGCATAAGCGACCACTGTCTCATTTTGTGCACTTGGTCTTGTAAACTTCCAAAGCAACAGAATAAGGGCCACACAACCATTCAATATCGCTGCTTCAAAAATTTCAGTAAGGATGAATTTTTCCTCGACTTAAGCTTAGCTCCTTTCTACAGTGTACTCAATTACACAGATCCAAATGAAGCGTATAATACCTGGTATAATATCTTTCTCTCAATCGTTGATAAACATGCCCCACTCAGAAGAAAAAAGGTAAAACACAGAGTATTTCCCAGCTGGCTGACAAAAGACATTATTATAGAAATGGCACTAAGGGATGCACTTAAAACCGCAAAAAAAAAGTAGATGAATATAAAAAGCAGAGAAACAGAGTATCCGATCTGGTTAGAAAATCAAAATCTGAGCATTTTAGGAAACTGATAAACGCAAACAGGGATACAGCATCATTATGGCGTGCTGTTAATGAAATAACTGACAAGTCGAGAAAGAAATCAGATAATACTGCGACTATGTGGTCTGCTAACACTTTCAACAATCATTTCCTTCAGGTAACTGAATCAGTACAAACGGCTGCCAGTGTCACATTCTTTAATCGATATGAGACTCCAGCTGTTCTCCAATCGTTTTGTCAAGAACGATTAAATACTAGAGATTCATTTAGCATCCCCTTGCTTGCTATCAATGAAGTTGGTTCCTTAATTTTAAAACTTAAAAATAAAAAAGCAATGGGTCCAGATAACTTAAATGCTTCTATACTCAAGCTTGCTCTACCTTACATTGTTGATACCCTTACGTATGTTTATAATTTGTGTATTGATCAGAATGTCTTCCCATGTGGTCTAAAGGCAGCAAAAGTCATTCCCATACCCAAATCAAGAGATCTCACTGATTTAAACAATTTTAGACCAATATCTCTTTTATCCGTTGTATCGAAACCTCTTGAGATGCATGTTCACAAACACCTAACTAAACATATGGAACATCACAAACTGTTCCACCCATTTCAGTCAGGCTTTCGTCGAAATCACTCATGCCACACGGCCTTAACACGCCTCTGTGATACATGGCTATCAGCCATCAACGAAAGAAAACTCACTGGAACTGTTTTCCTCGATTTTAAGAAAGCGTTTGATCTTGTAGACCACAACATATTATTTTAAAAAATGACTGCATATGTTCAAAATCCGGCAGTAGTCACCTTCTTTCAGTCATATCTTGAAAACAGGACCCAGCGTGTTTACTTAAACGGTACTTATTCCTCTGAAGGAATAGTGAGCTGTGGCGTTCCACAAGGCTCTGTCCTTGGACCTCTTCTCTTCTGTATTTTTATAAATGACCTACCGATGCACATATCTCACAATGATGTCATCTGTGATCTGTTCGCTGACGATAGTTCTCTTCACTGTAGTGATACAAACATCATGTGTGTTCAAATATCGTTACAACAAAGTATAACTGATGTCTTAGAATGGTGCAACCAAAACCGAATGGTCCTTAATCCGCACAAAACAAAATGTATGGTCCTAGCATCGAGACAGAAACATCAACGACAGCATCTTATGTTGAGCCTAAAAATGAGTGAAACCTTGATCGAGCAGGTTACCGAACACCGTGTCTTAGGCGTGATCATTGATGAGAACTTTAAATGGCAATCACATATAAATCATGTTTGCAAACAGTTGGCTCGCAATTTGTTTTTACTCAATAAACTCAGTTATTATGTTGAACCACACATCCGGAAATTATTTTTTGAAGCCCATTGCCTTTCTCACATCAACTGTGCGTCCACCGTCTGGAGTGGTGCCGGTGAAAATCACATAAAAAAGATCAACTCTATGCATTGACGGGGAATTAAGCTGATTCTTCCCGACAAGTCTCTATCAACCACGGGCAAATTCGCAAAACTAATGATGTTACCACTGCAGAGCCAACTGACCTATAATAAGGCAGTACTAATGTTTGAAGTTCATGCAAACATGGCGCCAACATATCTTGCTGAGTTTATCCAAATGGCAACAACACGATATGATTCAAATAATCACATTTTGCCACGTGTCCGCATTGATTTGTTCAAACCTAGTTTTGCATTTTTTGGTCCATCTGTATGGAACTCTCTTCCTCCGTCTGCCAAAACATGTCAATCACTGCCGTCCAAATCAGCAATACTTAAACATTTACTTGAACAATAAATCTAACCTTTTGGTCACAGTCCCAACGCCCTACTTTTATGCTTGCCTCTATATTAGCTAACGAAAATGTGTGTGTATGTGTGTGTGTGTGTGGGGGGGGGGGTGTAGATGTGGGTGTGCGCGTGCGTGCGTGTATGTGTGGGCGTGTGCATGCATGTGAGCGCGCGTGCGTACGTGTCTGATTGTGTTTGTGTAATTTTGTAATGGATTTTTTTTTAATTCTGTAATTATTATTCTTATTACTATTGTTATTGTTAATATTATAATGTTGCTATATTCTTCATTGTTTCTGTCATTATTGATATGTGCAGTCTGTTTAGTTGAATGTTGTAGAATAGCAAGGACAGGTTGGAAGAATAGGCACTGCCTAAAATCTCTGTCCTTGAGTAATAAAGTTTTTGAGTCTTGAGTCTTGAGTCTCTCTCTCTCTCCTCTCTCTCTCTCTCTCTCTCTCTCTCTCTCTCTCTCTCTCTCTCTCTCTCTTCTAGCAATTGTTGCACTAACATTTCGTCTGTACTTTCGGTAATATTCTCCCCTCCATCACCGCCTCTAGCCTTCCTCCCCACCCTCCTCCTCCTCTCTTCCCATCCCACATTGAGTTTTGCACCTGTCACTGTAGCCCTGGCGAGGATGAAAGCGGTGCACTGCGTGCAGACGTTTCACATGTGACGGGAGTGTACCGACCAGCTGACCCCAAACAAACGTGGGTGTTGTGCTGCTCATGTTCTGCGATGAAAAAAACTCCCCTTGTCTGACGTGCAACACGCTGATGATGCTGTGCTCTGGAATGTCAGACCATTATCAGTCTGTAGATCTCTCTCTCTCTCTCTCTCTCTCTCTCTCTCTCTCTCTCCTCTTGTGTGTGTGTGTGTGTGTGTGTGTGTGTGTGTGTGTGTGTGTGTGTGTGTGTGTGTCCGTTTGTTTGTCTGTCTTTTTTTATCTATCTGTCCGTCTGTCTGCCTGCTGTCTGTCTATCTTTCTATCTATCTGACGATCTCTTGATCAGTCTGTAATGTATACATTTACACAGAAATATATATGTATATATTAGAGAGAGAGAGAGAGAGAGAGGAGAGAGAGAGGAGAGAGAGAGAGAGAGAGAGAGAGAGAGAGAGAACGAACGAACGAACGAACGAACGAATTTTTATTTTCAGAGGGTAATGGAATAAGCATCACTGCTTTTTTACATCCAGCCCTCCGGGGCCAAAAGAAATTTAAGAAAGGAAAAGGAAAAAAAAAAAACACAAAAATATTGATTAATATAAAATAATGAAAAATCATTCTTAAATATGAAATACGAAAATACAAAAGGATACAAAACCTATGTACAGAGGGAACACCGACAGAAGGTGTGGGAGACGGTGGGGGTGGGAGTCGGATGGGGTGGGATGGGGGACAATTAAAAATGAGAGGAGGGGGGATGGAAGAAAAGGAAGAACTGATAAGGAAAATGAAACATTTACACAGAACAGTTATTGGTACATCTTTGGGCAAAGTGGTGTAAGATCAGACAGATACATCAAGTACGTCAAAAGATTGGATTTAAACTTACTAGTGTTTGGTTCGTTTTTCAGTTTTTCTGGGATATTATTCCACAGCCACCCACCAGAATAAGCAAGGCTTGATTTGCATAAATTAATTGATGGGAAAGGGAGATTTATTTTATGCGAATGACGATGATCATTAGAAGTAAATATATTCATTAAATAGGAAGGAGCACTGCCGTGTAGTATTTTATGCATAAAGAGTGCTTTATTGTACAATAGTTTGGTCTTGAATGGAAGGATACCTGCTCGTTCATAATCAGGGTGCCCTAGCGAGGGTTCATCAATTATTATTTTGACAGCTCTCTTGTATATACTAGTCAATGGTTTAAGCAACTTATTGCTAGCTAAATCCCAGAGTGTCGAGGCATAGTCAATATTTGGCTGAATATAAGATTGAAAAAATAATTTTCTGGTGTGATAATCTAAGAAGTTTTTTATTTTCCTGAGCTGATACAGTTTTACAGCAAGATTTTTGGAAAGAAGTTCTAAATGTTTCGACCAAGATAGGTTGTTGTCGATTGCTATTCCTAAGACTCTGTGATTTGAAACCTCTTTGATTTTTTTCGTTACCAATATAAAGGATTGGCAAGTTTTCGGTTACATTTTGACGTTTTTGCCTTGTTGTAATCAACATGAATTTCGTTTTTTGAGGATGCAGAGACATGTGATTGAGTTGTGTCCATTTAACGAGAAGGTTGATATTTTTCTGAATATCAAGGTAGACTTGCTGAGCATTAGAGTTATTAGTGTCGATAGTGGTATCATCGGCAAACATTTCACAATGAGAAGTCAAGGTTAATGGTAAATCATTAATATAGAATAAGAAGAGCAGTGGACCAAGCACCGAGCCTTGTGGTACACCAAAGTTATTGGGAATCAAAGTAGAATAACAATCATTTAATAATACTAATTGTTGCCTGTTGGAAAGGAAGGATGAAATGAGTTTTAGAGTGTCGGAAGTTAGTCGATAAATAGTTAACTTTCTGAGCAAAAGTTCATGATTAATGACATCGAAAGCTTTAGCAAAATCCACGAAGAGTACTCCGGAAAAGTGTTTGTTGTTTATGTTTGAAAGCCATCGATCAACTATCTTGGTAAAAGCTGTTTGACAAGAATGATTCTCTCTAAATCCGGATTGATTAGGGTGTAGTAGATCGAATTTTTTTACATGAGAAAGAAGACACTTTTTTATGTGTTGTTCTAATGGTTTAGAAAGAACTGATAGAATAGAGATAGGTCGATAGTTAGAAGGATCAGCCATATTTCCTGATTTGTACAATGGTATGACTTTAGCTTGTTTAAAAGCATCAGGAAAGCAATGCTTATCAATGCAGAGATTATAAATATTTGTGAGAGTTTCTGCTATAACAGATGCTGATAGCTTAAGAATTTTCCCATCAATTCCATCAATTCCACGAGTTGCTGTCTGTTTTAACCGTCTAAGAGAAGAGAAAACTTCGTGGACATCCATGGCACCAATATCCAAAGCTGAATGGATGTTCTTCTGGTGGCAGTATTTCAGTAATTCTTGTAGATCGTTACGTTTTGATTCATCGTTTCGTATGATTTGATTTGCTATACTTGCAAAATGGGCGTTCAGTTCACTTGCAGATATGTCTTTTGTTAAGTTGAATACAGGGTCAGAATTTTTCTTGGTTAAGCCATGTATAGCTTTCCAAATAGATTTACTGTCTTTCTTTCTATTAATAAGGTCCAAGAAATATTTTCTTTTCTCTGATCGTATTAGGGAGGTCACCTTATTTCTGTACTTTTTGAATTCTTCGCGAGAGCCATTTTTTAACAGATAATCCCTTTGGTATATAGTGTCCTGTATTTCTTTTGTAAGCCAAGGTGGTTTTATCCGATGTTTTACTCTTTTAGTTTGAAGAGGGGCATGCTTATTGTATACGTCATGGAAGATGTTATACCATACTTGCAGAGCTTGATTGGGGTCAGTATACTGATACACGTCATTTAAAGGGGAATTTAAAAGATCTGAGAGAAATTTGTCACGATCAAATTTAGAAAAGTTCCTGAATGTAATCGTTTTATGATTTAACTTGGGTATTTTGACACCCTTTTTGGTCCACGTAAAACAAATCGGAAAATGGTCACTGCAGCCATAAGCAGGAGCAACTGATTCTACTATTGTTTCTGAATTGGTAACATATATATGATCTATTAATGTTTCAGAAGAATTGGTTACACGGGTAGCTGATTTTATTAATTGTGTCAAACCAAATGATTCAAAAGTTTGAGTCCAGTGATTATCAGTTTTGAATAAATCAATATTAAAATCACCTAATATTATGACATCTTTGTAATTATCATTAGCATTTTCCAACATTGAAATGAAGCGGTCGATCCAGTCGACATGTTCGGCTGGATTCCTGTATAGAAAACATAGAGGTATGGGCTTGTTATACTTCAGTTGTATTTCGATCCAAATAGTTTCTACGTGATGCTGTTCAAGGTAATCAATTCTTTCAACTTTAATTGACTGATGGACATACACTATTATGCCAGTTTCTTTTTTTTGAATGGGGTCTTTACGAATTATATTATAGCCTGGAATTGAAAGGTCACTATTAGATATGAAAGGAGACAAATGGGATTCTGAAAAACCAAATATGTGAAAATGTTTGCCCAAATTTGATAATATGGATGATATTTCAGTAATCTTATTTATAACATGATTAATATTTAGATGCCCCACTCTAAGTCCATCCTCGGTTAGCCAAGGGCTACCACGTTCTGACATTATACAGGCCAACAAGGAAAACACGATCCACTATACAAGTGAGAAAAAATACAAAGATCAGTGAATACTGTAACGCAAACAACAATACAAATTACAAAGCAGCAATAAACAAAGTGCTGAAAGAAATCCCAGCAGTAACAAAGGCAAAATATCAATGCAAAAGACAAAGTGAAGTATTCTCCAAATAAACACAAGCGCAATTATCAGTCTGTTTTGCTCCTATCAATTCACAGACCACTGTCAAAACCTCGGTAGCAAGTCAAACAAGTGAGAAAAAGATACAAAGATCAGTGAATACTGCAACGCAAACAACAATACAAATTTCAAAGCAGCAATAAACAAAGCGCTGAAAGAAATCCCAGCCAGTAACAAAGGCAAAATATGAATGCAAAAGACAAAACGAGACCACTGTCAAAACCTCGGTAGCAAGTTAAGCAAGAAATCATGCCGAGCCCGGTGATGTCATTCACACACACACACACACACACACACACACACACCACACACACACACACACACACACACACACACACACACGCACGAGAGAGAGAGAGAGAGACTCTTGGAGCTGTTACAAACTTATAAACTTACAAACCTTACAAACTTACACCACCCAATGATCGCCTGGATGTGTGTTTTTCCAACTGACAGTTTTCTGAATAAAGAAAGAAGGAAAGAAAGTAAAAACAGAAAGAAAGAAGGTAAATCAAGCACATGGGAGAGAAAGAAAGAACGAGACAGACGGCAAAATAAAGAGAAAGACACCACTGTGATCTTCACTGCCAATTAACTGCAGTCGATCATACACAGTGGTCACCGGAGGTTCGCCAAATGAATCATTGATGGGGAAAACCAATCTCTGTTCTTGGGTCTGACCAGTTCCTCTGCTTCTGGCTGCTAGCCTGACTTTGGCTGATGACCATGAGGGGGAGGGTAATGGGAGGGGTGTGTGTGTGTGTGTGTGTGTGTGTGTGTGTGTGTGTGTGTGTGTGTGTGTGTGTGTGTGTGTTCTTCTGTTGCTTGTTTGCTGTTGCAAAATTCTTTCTGGGTCTACATCGCCTATCTTCTCTTGTCTCTCTCTCTCTCTCTCTCTCTCTCTCTCTCTCTCTCTCCTCTCTCTCTCTCTCTCTCTCTCTCACACACACACACACACACACACACACACACACAACACACACATGCACGCACGCACGCACGCACGGACGTACACACACACACAAGCGCGTATGCGCGTATGCATGCACACACACGCACGCACGCACACACACATACATACGCACACATGCGTACTCGCACGCATACACACACGCGCGCACGCGTGCACGCACGCACGCACGCACGCACACACACACACACACGCGCGCGCGCGCGCGCGCGCGCACACACACACACACACACACGTTTATGCCCATATACACAGGCACACATACATATGCACCTATATGTTCACACAAATACTTGCATCCAGAAGTATGCTCACACAACCTAAAGATCAGACACACGCATAACACACACACACACACACACACACACACACACACACACACACACACACACACACACACACACACACACACACACACATACACACACACACACTTGGGCGCGTGCCCACTCACCTATGCATAGATTTTAACACTCGCGTGCACGTTCAAGAAAACACACACAGATGTAATGATAGCAGAGGTGTTAACAATGTCATGTAGATACCTACGGGCTGACCAACGCCTTGGCTAATGTGCAGGTCAGACATCTGGTAAGTCGTATACATCAGACCATCTTCCTAAAACCTCGTATCTCAGTCATTAATCCATGGATCCATCAGCTGTCAATCGTGCGCAATGTGGTCTCAAAACTTAGTCCATATGGTGTTACATGTACGGACCAGTCCGCAGCCAATAGAACCTCCTTGACGAAACCGAAACTGAAACAGAAACTCCTCCTCCTCCTCCTCCTCTCTCTCTCTCTCTCTCTCTCTCTCTCTCTCTCTCTCTCTCTCTCTCTCTCTTTTCTCTCTTGTTAGTGAATATTCTGAGTTTTGAGTTCTATCTCTCTCTCTCTCTCTCTCTCTCTCTCTCTCTCTCTCTCTCTCTCTCTCTCTCTCTCTCTCTCTCTCTCTCTCTCTCTCTCTCCGAACTCGTCCGAGTTGAGAAATGAGTTTAATGATGCCAGTGTGTGTAATACATCAAAACCGTTTTCTTTCCTACATTGGAACATTAATGGATTGCTTACAAAAATATCTGATCATGATTTTGTTTCGTATGTCTGTTCTTTTGATTTTGTCTGTTTAGTTGAGACGTTTGTAGAAGATTTTCAATTGTCTATTTTTAAAGGGTACACGGTTTTTTGTAGACCGGCTGTTAAACTGTCGGTACGCGGAAGACGCTCAGGCGGAGTTGTCTGCCTTATAAGGAATGACCTGTGTCCTTATGTCAAACCTGTATGTGTGAAATCTTCTCTTTTCTATGCCTTTCTTTTGGATAAATGTCTTTTCGGTATAGATAGAGACATTATGTATGTTTGTGCTTACATACCACCAGAAAACTCACCCTATTATGTGCATTTTGACTGTGAAAATGGTGTCGCTTTATTGGAAGATTTTTTATGTGACTGTTTGCTGTGTAATGAAGAACATGATGCTTATATAGTAATAAATGGAGACTTAAATAGTAGAACTTCAAACATTTCTAGTGATTTTGTAACTAATGAGTGTGATTATGAAAAACAACATTTGAGTGGTCCTTTGAACTTGAACAGAAATTCTGAAGACCATGTGCTTAATAACTATGGCAAAATGTTACTCAACATGTGCACTGTTTTAAACCTGTGTATTTTGAATGGTATGTGTCAGGGTGACCTTCAAGGTCATTACACGTACATATCGGATAATGGTAGCAGTGTAGATGATTATTTTTTACTGTCGAATGATCTGTTCTCAATAATTTCTGATAGCAGTAGAATGAATGTGTCTGACAGGATCGAATCTGATCATTTGCCTTTGGAGTTATGTATTCATTTCCCTAAGAATAATAAGATATGTTCAAAAGATAATGGTAATGTTCAGGTTTTGGAAAAGTTTATATGGGACGAAGCCCACAGCAGTATGTTCATAGACAACATCTGTTCAAATGAAATGCAAATTCAGTTTGAAATGGCGATCACTTTGATTGATGAAAATATTAACGAGGCACTTGAGCTTTTTAATCATTGTATAAAAAGTGCTGCAGACTTTATGAAGAAACAGGTACACATTGGTAAGGGCGTGAAAGAGGACGACTGGTATGATGATGAATGTCGTGTGGCCAAAAGAACTGTACGCAATTTGTTGAACAAATTTAAGCGTACATTGTCTCCACCCGATCGCACTTCTTTATGTATAGCAAGGCGTGAATATAAACATTTGTTAAAGAGAAAAGAGAAGCAGTTCAATGACACTTTGCTCAATAATTTATTAACTTCGGTAAATATCCAACAGGAATTCTGGAAATCTGTGCGTAAAATTTCCAAGACAAGAAGGCAGCCTTTGAATGATATTAGCATAAACGATTGGTATGTACATTTTAAAGAATTGTTAGAAAGAAAAGACAAATTTGATAATGATCTGATTCAGGGAGAAGATATTAGTAACCAACGTGCTTTTGGAAATCGATATAGTGCTATAGACAGTGACGATTGTTGTGATGACGATGGTGATGAATCCGACGATAGTGATAGCGAAAGTGATTTGAATCAGCCTATCTCAGCAGAAGAAATTTTGAGCGCTTTAAAGACACTGAAAAATCGCAAGGCGGCTGGACCTGATAAAATTATAGGGGAATTTATCAAAAATGCTTCCAAATCAAACTTAGTAATGGAATTTTTTTGTTAAATTTTTCAATTCCCTGTTTAATAGAGGCATATACCCTGAAAGCTGGTGTGAATCAATTGTTTTACCATTATATAAAAAGGGTGATGTTATGAATCCAAATAACTACAGAGGAATTTCGCTGTGTAATGTATGTAGTAAATTGTATAGTACAATTATTAATAAAAGACTTCAAGTTTGGGTTGAGGATAATAACATTACAGGTGAGTTTCAAGCTGGATTTAAACAAAATCATTCCACAATAGACCATATGTTCACATTATTAGCTTTCGTTCAAAAACAGTTTTGTCTGAATCGTAAATTGTATGTTGCTTTCATCGATTTTGAGAAAGCCTTTGATTCTGTTAATAGAACTATACTTTGGCCTATTTTGTTGAAAAACGGAATTCATGGAAAGATGTATAAATGTATTATGAGTATGTATGACCATGTAAAGGCAAGGGTGCGATGTGGTGCTGCTTTAACAGATTATATCAACTGTACATCTGGTGTTAAGCAGGGTGATGTTTGCAGCCCAGTTTTGTTTTCTTTATTTATTAATGAGTTGACTTCCAAAGTCATAAGCTCTGGAAAACATGGTGCCCATTTTGTAAATGATGTTCTTGAAATATTTATTTTACTTCTTGCTGATGACGTTGCATTAATATCAGAGACTGTAATAGGCCTCCAAACTCAGTTGAATAGTTTGCAAAGGGCGGCTGATTCACTCCAGTTGAAAGTAAATATGAGTAAGAGTAACATAATTGTTTTCAGAAAAGGTGGTTATCTCGCTGCTAGAGAAAATGGACATATAATGCAATACATATGCCTGTTGTAAATGTATATAAGTACTTAGGGATATATTTCTCTACGAGATT
>JAMYXO010005883.1:0-10000 GCA_033310375.1 Conus canariensis | reverse complement strand
CCCCTCAACACAACAACACATTCAAAACTATTCCTCCATATTCACCTTATATTAAAAATTCACCCACACCAACCTAAAACACTTCTAACTTCTCAACCTCCCTATTAAAACATACCCCTCCATCACTTCTCCATCAAATCATCCATACATCCCTCCCCTCATAACAATCCCAAACCCCCACTCCTTCAACATCCCCATCCACATAACCTAAAAACAACTATAACACCCTCAACATAACCAAACATTATAAATACCAAACAAAACTACATTTAACTCCAATCATTATCTTTACAACCTCTCACAAAAATTAAATCACATACAAAAAAAATATTATAACTACTAAATGCCCCTATAATTCACTCTCTTATTCATAACTTAAATTATTAATTCTATTCTAGTCGCGCTCGCGGCTCGCTGCCGTTCCATCAAAAACTTTAAACTGTTAACAAAAATCATTATGAATTAAAAAAATATTTTTGCACCAAAATATAAATCTATCTTGACGTATTATTAACTAAAGCGATCTAGAGCGAGATATAATATGTGTGTAGAGAGAGGAGAGCGAGGGACGGAGAGAGGCAGTCAGAAGCATACATACAGAGACAGATATGAGAGAGCAATATAGAGAGAGCAGATTTGAGTTATTTAGCTAGCTCCCCCACACCCCCCGAGGTGATATTAGTTATATCTATCTATCAAACCCCCCCCCCCATGTGGGCATGAGTGATCAGATTGTTGAGTGAATATGACCTGTATGAGAGCTGATAGAGAGTGAGTGATTGAATATAAGTGAGAGCGATGCGTGCGAGGAGAGAAGAGAGCTTGGAATGAGTGAGCGGGAGCAGCGAGAGAGAGAGAGACGCTCAAGTTGATATATTGAGATGTGTTATGAGAAGAGAATGGTGCAGAGACATTGTATATATAGGAGAGGGGAGTGGAGGAGAGGAGGAGGAGGAAGAGAGAAGATGGAGGTGTTCGAGCGAGACGAGAGAGATGGGAGGATAATTATATGATTGATCCGCTGAGAGGGTAGTCAAGCTGAAGAGAGAGATGTATGTTATTAGTTTGATGTGATGAGAGAGAGACACTAATATATTATTAATATCTTCTCCATTATCTAAGATATATATATAATCTTCTTAATTCTCTTCTCTATAATCTCATCCTCCTCTAAATACAAATAAACCATCTTTCCCTCCACCTCCCATTGACTTAATAAATAAAACAATCCCACCCCATCCCCCTCCAAACCCCCCCTCCTCCACAAACCCCCCATTACTCCATACCAAACATCAACACCCATACCATATCCCCACCCACACCCTTACCCAATACCACCATCCTTCAAACCCCCACCACCCCAACCAACCCACCCCCACCCCATTTACCACCCACCCCATCAATACCACCAACATACAATCCATATCACATCCCACTCCTCCCACCATTCCCCCAACACCAACTCCACCAATCACTCCCACAACCCACCTCCAATAATTCCTTTTTTACCTCCCAAAAGAGAGAAGATAGAGATATAGAACTTCCAAAAACCCACTCTCAAACATATAAACATCCCCCAACCTCCCGCCCTCCTCTCACCCCCACCAACAACATAACCCACACCCTCTCTCATATCTATATTTAACTATTAAATATTATATTAAATATCTCTTTCTATTTTCAAAGAGATACTATCTTCATTTTTTTATAGCTATCTCGCCATATTATATCATATCAGTCATCTCTTTTTTTTATCTTATATCTCCTCTTTCTCTCTATCTTTTCAAACAAACCACCCACAACCATCAAACCTTCAAATGAGATAGATCAGAGAGAGAGAAAATATATAGTGAACTATCTACAACTTATATAAATACAAATAAAACCCTCATTATTAATACCAAACCACATCCATCCTAACAAACCCTCCAAACTCCTAACTATACCCCTAATCAAACCCCTTAACAATTCTCATACCATAAAAAAAAACCCCTCTCAAAAAAAATCCAACAAAAACCTTATTTTCTTATTCCATACCACACCCCCCCTACTAAATAAAAACCCCACTAACAAAATCTTCCCCAAACCCAATAAACAAATTTTCCCCCTTATTTTTTCTTTTAAAATTTTATAAACCATTTAACATCCCCATCCCCCCCAAAAAACCCCAAAACCCCCAATTTCCCCCACAAAAAATTTTCATAAAACCCAAACCCCCCCATCCCCCCCAACCTTACATAATAAACCCCCCTATAAACAAAAAACCCCAAAATTTCCCACCCTCCCTCCCCCCAAAAACACCCAAAAACCCCCCAAAAAATTTTCCAAAAAAAACCCCAACAAAAAAAAAAAAAAAAATTTTTTTTTTTTTATTTCCACCAATCAACCAAAAACCACCACAAAAATCCCCCAAAAAACCCTTCTAAAATTATTTTCTCCTCTCTCTCTTTTTCCCCCTCTTCTCTAATTTTCTCTCTCTCTTTCTTCTTTCTCTCTCTAAAAACCCTAACCCACCCCCCCAAAAAACCCCCCCCCACCCCACTAAAAATTTCAAAAATTTAACTAAATAAACCTCTTTTCTTTTTTCAAATTCCCTCTCTCTCTCCCCCACTTCAAAAACCATCCTTTTTTTCCCCCCCCCCAAAACCCCTCCCCCCTTCCTCATCTATCTATTCTATTCTCTCCCCCCTTTTTATCCCCCCTATCTATCTATATATTCTCTTCTCCTATCTAAATTATATTTTCTTTATCTTTTCTATCACTTCCCTACTCTTTTTTCTTTTTTTTTTTAATTATCTATTTTCTTTCTCTTTTCCCCTTTTCACTATATATTATCTATCTTTCTCTTATCTATTCCCAATCTTTTTCTTTCTATCAAATTTCAACCCTATCTCTCTTTCTTCTTCTTCCCCTTCTTCTTTTTCTCTCTCTCTAACCCATAACCCAAAAAAACCCCCCCAATTACCCCCAACACCCAAAAAAAAAAACCAAATAAACCCCCCCCCCCCCCCCCCCCCCACCCCCCCCCCTTTCCCCCCCCACCCCCCCCCAACCCCCACAACCCCCCAAACCCCCAAACAAAAACCAACCCAAACCACCCCCAAAAAAAAAACAAAACCCCCAAACCCTAAACCCCCAAAAAACACCAAACACATCCCAAAAAAAACCCCAAAAAACCCCCCCCCCAAAAAAATTACCCAATACATTCCCCATCCCCCCCCAATTTTCCTTTCCCCCCAAAAAACTACCCCCCCCAAACCCCCCCAATCAAATCCCCAAAAATTTTAAAACCCCCCCCCCCCAACCCAAAAAAAAAAAAAAATATAAAAATAAACCCTTCTAAAAAAACCCTCCCCAACCCCCTCCTCCCCCCTTCTCTTTCTTCTCTCTCTCCTTTTCATCTTTCACTCTTCTCTTCTCTCTCCCCCCCCTTCCCCCCCCCTCATTCTTCACCAAATCCCCTCCTCTCTCTCCTTCCCCCCACACCTAAAATTTCTTCCCACCCCACTCTTCCCCAAACCCCCCCCTCCTAACTCCCCCACCCACCCCCTTCCCTCAAACCCCCAAAACCCATAAATATATTATAAATTATAATTATATATATATATAATAAAAATAAATATTTTTATCAAATCACAAATCACTTTTATATATTATTTTTAATATAAATTATAAAAATAAATATTATTATAATATATATATATCTTTCTCTCTTCTTCCCCTTCTCCCCTCCTCTCTCCCCTTCCCCTCCCCTTTTCACCCCCTCCCCCTCTTTTACCCCTTCAACTCTTCCCCACCCCCCCCCCTTTCCCTTTCTTCCCCCCCCCCTCTCCCTTTCTATATATAATACCCAAAACCCCCTTAATATATAAATATAATATATAATTTTATATATATATTATATATAAAAAATAAAAAATAAAAAATATTATTCTTTTTCTTTTTTAAAAATTATAAATATAATATATATTATATTATTATTATTTTTACCCATTATTTTTAAAATATATCATTTTTAATTATTATTATATATATAAAAAATATAATATTATATAAAATATATTAATAAAATAAAACAAAAATTTTAACCCTTCCCCCCTTTCCAAAATAATTAAAACTCCACCCCCCACCCCCAAACTCCCCTCCCTAAAAAAAAATTTTTCCCCCAAAACCCAACCCTCAACAAACCCCAAAAAATACCCCCCCCCCCCCCCCTCCCCAAATTTTAACCCCCCCCCCCCCCCTTCCCCCACCCCCCCCAAAATTAAACCCCCCCCAATTTTCCCTCCCCCCCCACCCCCCCTCCTTTTTTCCAAAACTCCCCCCTCCCCCCCTTTTCCCCTTTTTTTCCCCCCCCCCCCCCCCCCCCCCCCCCCCCCCCCTCCAAACCCCCCCAACCCCCCCCCCCCCTTTAAAACCCCCAAAAAAACCCCCCCCCAACATCCCAAAAAATCAAAAACCCCCTTCCCCCCAAAAAAAAAACCCACCCCAAAAAACCCAAACCCCACAAACCCCCCCCCCCACCACCCACCCCCCCCCCCCCCACCCCCTATATTACAACCAACCCCCTTAAAAACCCCCCCCCCCCCCCCCCCCCCCCCCCCCCCCCCCTTTCCCTCCCCCCCCCCCCCCCCCCCCCCCCCCCCCCTCCTCCCCCCACCCCATCCCCTCCAAAACCCCCCCAACACACCCAAATAAATAATAATATAATAACCCCCTTCCCCCAAAATTTTCCCAACCCCCCCCCAAATTTAAACACCTACAAAATTTAAAAACCCCCCCCCTATTTATTAAACCCCACACATCATCTAACTCTAACCATCATTTTTTTACCATCCTCCTCTAACCTCCCCTAAATCTCAACCAATTCAAAAATCTCCCCTCACAATTCCCTATACCACCTACCACCTACCCATCCTCAAAATTCCCTAACACCTATACAATCCAAAACTAACCACAACATTAATCATCTAATCCAATAACAAAAACACCAATCCTTCTCCTACAACCAAACCACCCAAAACTACAAACAAAAAATACAACACCCCAACTACCACAACTACCAAAACTACAAACAAAAAAAATACAACACACACATTAACCCCCATCCTTCCCCTTAATTCATCACCCCTATTTCCACATAACTATCCACTCATTCCACAACCCACCTCTAACTCCCTTACCCATACAAACCCCATCTTAAAACCCAACCTCTACCCTATAATAATTCAATCAATCCAACACCCTCATCACACTACACACTAATTTAAACCCCACTCCTCCCTCCTACCACTACAACTCAAACCAAATCATTTATCAACCATAACCCTAAACCCATCCTATCCTCTCTCCCAATTTTATTATTAATCCTTCCCTAAATCCCACTCAACTCCCCCCAACAACACTATTCCAAAACAAAACTCTCTCTAACTCTAACCCTCTCTAAACCCCACCACCAACTCCCAAATAAACATATTATTAAAATTCTCAAACCACCTAACCCCACATCCCCTCTAAACCAACACTTCTACACACCCATCTATCCAACACCCACCCAAACCTATCTTACTCCTACATCCCTAAATCCTCTCCCCCCCCCACCTACCTTACACCCATTCAACTACTCCCAATCACACCTTCAAACCCCCTACAAACTTCTCACAATCTCCACATACTCAATCAAATAAATCCTTTAACCTCTCAACATACAACCACTCACCAACTCTCAAATTAACACACCCCTTCCCCAACCCCCTCTAAATACTCCTTATAAATTACTCACAACACTCTTCTATATCCCACCTCCCAATACCCTAAAAATACTCATACCCCACCAAAACTCCCCCCTTTAACCTTAATAAAACCTCCATACCCCCCATCTCATCTCCACTACTAACATATCAAATCCTCTCAAAATCTACACTTACCCCTCCCCCCCCCCCAACAACCACCACTCAATAAACATCAAATATAATAACTTACTCATTTTCCCCCCTCTCTCAAACCTCTTCCTCTCTACATCAAAAATTCTCCTCATCCCCAATCCACCAAACCACTATCCAAACTCCAACCTCATCCATCCTCCCCTTTACTCCACCCCCATATTCACATACCCATCCTAACACTTTCCCTATCCTCTCCTCACCAACATTCCCAACTCTTTTTCCCCCCCTAATACCAAACCACCTTAACCTCCCCCATTCCCATCCAAAAAACACCAACTCTTACTCAAACAAACACATCCTCCCACCAATCCATACCTCTTTAACTATACAATCCCTACACTCCCCTACCATCAAACATACTCATAAACAAACACATCAATCTCCAATCATTTTCTAAACCTACCTAACTCTCCAAACCCTCATACCACCACCCCCCACAAATCCAAAACTACTACCCTTTAAACAACATCCACATTCATATTTCCTTAAATCTCTCTTATCCACCCTCTCAAAACCTCTTAAACTCTTTTCTTCACAATCCTTCACATCCACTCCTCCCTCATTCCTCCAACCATATCCCTCATTTTCACACTCACACAAACAATTCTCTATATAAACAATATCTAAAACTCCAACCTCACAATCATCCCCACTTAACTCAACACCTACCAACATCTTTAAAAATTTCTCAAAATCCTAACCCCAACTCATCAACCACAATTCAATTCACCACTCATCAATCTTCATTTATCTTTTTCAACTCATTATACCAACTCCTCTCCCCCCCCTACAAACTCTCAAATCACCCCCCCCACCCACAATCATACAATCTCCTCCCCAATACATTTATTTCATCTCTTCCATCCAACCTCCCAAACCCATCACCCTTTACATCTTAACATTTAATCTACACATACCCTAATACCACCCACATTCAACCCAAAAACCCACCCAACCCCCAACAAACCAACAAACCACCCCCAACCCCCAAACCACAAAACACCCCCCACAAACCAACCACCACCAAACAACAAAAACCCAACACCCACCACCCCCCACCCAACACAACAACCACACCCCCAACAAACCCAAACAAAACCCCCCAACACCCCCCCAACCAACCCAAACAACCACCAACACCACCACACCCCCCCCCCCCCCAAAAACCCCAAAAAACACCACCACCCCCCCCAAAAACACAAACACCCACCCCCACACAACCAAACCACACCCCCCACCCCCCACCCCCCCCCAAACACCCAAACCCCCAACACCCCACACCCCACCACCACCCCAAACACCCACCCAAACAAACAACAAACCCCACCACACCAACCCCCAACACCCCCACAAAACAAACCCCCCCCCCAACCCAAAACACAACACACCACCCACACCAAACCAAAACACCACCACCAAACAACCACAACCCACAACCACCCACCAACACACAAAACCAAACACAACCCAAACCCAAAACCAACACACACCCCCACCCCACCCAACACAAACCACCAAACAAAACCCCCCAACCAACCCACCCCCCCCAAACCCCCCCAAAAAACCCACCCAACCCCCCCCAACAAACCCACCCCCAACACCACCCCCCAAACCCAACACAAACCACAACAACCACCCCCCCAACACCCCACCAACAACCCACCCCCCAACAAACCACAACCACAACAACCCCCCCCCACAAACACCACCCCCAACACCACAACCCCCACACAACACCCCCCAACCCACCCCCCCCACCCCCCCACCCACACCCCAAACCCCCCACACCCCCCCCCACCCCCCCCCACCCCCAAACACCCACACCACCAAACCCCACACCACACAACACACCACCCCCAAAACACACCCCCCCACCACCCACCACCCCCAACACCACCCACCCACCAACCACACCCACAACCCACACAACACACACCCACACCACCCCCCCCCCCCCCCAACCCCACCCCACCCCACCCACCCCCCCAACCAAAACACCAACCACAAACCCCCCCCCACAACAACCACACCCCCCCACCCACACCCACCCACAACACCCCCCCCCCCCCCCACAACCCCACCCCACCCACCCCCCACACCCCACACCCCCCACACCACCCCAAACCCCCCCCACCCACAACCCACAAACCAAACCCCACACCCACCCAACCCCACCACACCACCCCACCCCCCCCACCAACCCACAAAACCCCCCACCACCCAAACCCACCCCCACAACCCCCACAACCCCCCCAACACCCCACCACACCCAAACACACCCCAACACACCAACCCCACCCAACCCCCACCCCCACCCACACCCACAAACACCCCACCCACACACCACAACACCACACCCACACCCACCACCCACCAACCCACCACAACCACCACCCCACACCCCACCCCCAACCCCCCCCACACACCCACCAACACCCCCACCCCCACCACACCACCCACCAACCACACCCCCCCACCACCACCACACCCACACCCCAAACCCCCCAACACCCCAAACCACACCCACCACCACCCACCCACCCCAACCCCCCAACCCCAACACCAACCACCCACCCCCCCAACAAACCAAAACCCACACACCACACCCCCCCACCAACCCCCACACCACCCACCCCCACCCCCACACACCCCCACCCCACAACACCACACACACACAACCCCCCCCAACCCCACCCCCCACCACCCCCCCCACCCCCCACCACCCACCACCCAACCACCCCCACACCCCCCCCACCCCCCCACCCCCCCACACCCCCCACCCCCCCCACACACCCCACCCCCCCACCCCCCACCCCCACCACCCCACAACCCCCCACCAACCCCACCAAACACACAAACCCCCCCCCCCACCACCCAACCCCCCAACCACACACCCCCCCACACCCCCCCAACCACCCACCAACCACCCCACACCAACCCCACACCCAACCACCCCCCCCCCACCCCACCAAACCCACCACCCCACACCCCACCCACCCCCACCCACCAACCCCCCCCCACCAACACCCCCCACACACACACCCCACCCACAACCAAACACCCCACCAACAACACCACACCACACCACAACCACACCCCCCACCCACCAACCCCCACCCAACAACACCACCCACCCCACCCACACCACCACCCCCCACAACCCCACACACCACCCCACCCACCCCCACACCCCACCACCACACCCACCCCAACCACCCCCCCCCCCCCCCACCCCCACCACCCACCCCCACACCCCCACCCACCCACACCACCCACCCCCCACCCACACCCCCACCCCCACCCCCCCCACCCCACACCCCCAACACACCAACCAACCCCCACCACACCCACACCCCCCACCCCACCCCACACCCACCCCACCCCACCCAACCCCCCCCCCCCCCAACCCAAACACCCAACAACACAACACCCACAAAAAAAAAAAACAAAAACACACCAAACCCACACACCCACAAACAACACCCCACCCACCCACACACCCCACACCACCCAACACCCACCCCCAAACCCCACCCCACCAACAACCACAAACCAACCCCCCAACCCCCCAAACCCCCCACCCCACCCACCCCACCCCACCCACAACCCACAACCCCCAACCACCACCCCCCCACCCCCCAACCACCCCCACCACCAACCCACCCCCACCCACCACCCCCCACACACCCCCACCCCCACCCCCCCCCCCCCCCCCCCCCCCCCCAACCCCCCCCCCCCAACCACCCCCCCCCCCCCACCACCACCCCCCCCCCCCCAACCAAACCCCCCACCCCACCCACACCCACACACCCCCCCCCCCACCCACACACACCCACACCCCCACCCCCCCCCACCAACCAACCCCCACCCACACACACCACACCCCCCACCCAACCCACCCCCCCACCCCCCCCAACCACCCCACCCAAAACACCCACCAACAAACCCCAACCCCCCACCACCACCCCCCCCACCCACCAACCACCCCCACCCACCCCACCCCACCCCCCCACACCAAACCACAACCCCACACCCCACCCCCCCCCCCCCCCCCA
>JAMYXO010005882.1:0-14664 GCA_033310375.1 Conus canariensis | reverse complement strand
TGTGAGTGTGGGAACTGGAGTTAGTTCAGTTCACACCAGTGATTTGTCCGACGTACAATCGGAAATTTCTGATGAAGATTCGCCAGCAGAGTGGTCGGACACGGTCATCGATCACCAGATCAACGACTTCACTCATTCTGTTGGTCCTACAAGGCCTCTTGGACTGGATGCTACCCCTGTTGAGTACTTTCAACAATTATTTCCAGCCCTTATGCTAGAAAAGATTGCTGAAGAGACCAATTTGTATGCGCGACAAAAGGGGGCAACAAATTTCGTCGACACCACAGCAGACGAAATCGGCGCATACCTTGGGATGCTGTTGCTCATGGGGGTTGTTCAGCTTCCAAATTATCGATGCTACTGGAGCAAGAGGCCTGAACTGAGACAGCCAAAAGTAGCTGAAGTAATGTCTAGAAGGCGTTATGAAAAGTTAACTCAATTTTTTCATCTGAATGAATCCACCACGAACCAGTCCCAACCATGACAAACTCCACAAGGTGCGACCAGTGCTAGACAACGCCAAACAGAAATCTGCAGCACACTATAATCCACACAAAAACATCAGTGTGGATGAAGCAATGATAAAATTCAAGGATAGGTGCTCATTCCTCCAGTATGTCCCCTCAAAACCCACCAAATGGGGCATCAAGGCGTGGGGGCTTGCTGATTCAGAAACATACTATCTGGTAGACTTCAACATCTACACCGGCAAAGAGCAAGGACAGTCAGACCTCCCTCTTGGCACACGTGTGGTGACGGATCTGGTACAAGCGTACTACAGACGAAACCACCATGTCTATTTCGACAATTTTTTTACATCAGTTGATTTGATGGAAATTCTGCTGGTGAATAGGACCTACGCTTGTGGCACTGTCCGCCTCAACCGCAGAGGTCTCCCTGCAAGCTGAAGGAGAGTGGGCAGATGAAGAAGATGCAGAAGGGCAGACTGATGGCAGTGACTTGGTGTGAAAAGAAACGCCAACCAGCCGCCATGGCGAAGTGGTTAGCGTCACGGACTCCCGGCTGGGTGGTCATGGGTTCAAATCCCATCAGAGTCATGTGGGTTTTTCTGCCCCGACCTGCTCCTACCCAGAGTTGAGTTTGCTGCAGACTCAGTTGGGAAGACTGGGACCACACAGTCGAGTTTCATCCACTTAATGGATGTGTTTCTGAGAGTGTTGCTCAAATTTCCTGACCAACACTGCTGGTGCCTGTATCTCTCGGGCCTGGTTGACGCCAGGATATATTATGAAAGGAAGCGTAGAGTACAACCCTGTCACGTAGTCTCAGACCAAAATGGAAATCCGTAGCATCATCTTAATCATCCTCATTCTCATCGATCAGCATTAAAAAAAAATGTCTCAAGTTCTGTGGCCCTTCATGCCCTGCTCTCATGGTGACCTCCATTTCGATGTCCCCTCCACGTCCGTGGCCTTGATTTGGTTCCGTCGGGGTCACCGGTATCGGCGAGTCCATGGGGGCTGTCGTTGGACGGACGTAGTGGCGCCCTCCGGAGGGAGAGCTCACTCACGCCGGCTCTAAGCAATTATTGTCGTCAGTAAGGGGCTTAGTAGGTGGTGTCTTGCATATGTTAGATCAGAACAGGCGCCACTGAACACCACCGAAGTGACTCGGCGGCAGTGCATTATCTCCTCCGGTGGGTTACGACTTGACATTGACTGCTCCCTGTGGATTGCCGGTGCCGGGGCTGCGGCGGGGCCGACCGGGCTGTGGCTGTGGACAGGGTGTCAGAATGAGCGGCATGGGTGCGCTGCCTCTGAGTTGGGACAGCCAAAAAAAAAAAAGGAAAGAAACGCCAAGTCAGTGCACTTTCCACAGCCAACAAGACTGGCAACATCAATATTACCAGGAAGGGGAAACAGGATGCGCCAGATCGCACATGCCCAAAGCCTATCGCCATCCAGGACTACACTGAAAACTACAACGGTGTAGACAAAAATGACCAGCTTAGGTCATACTATGGCATTGCCAACAAAGCTAAGAAGTGGTGGAAATACATGTTTTGGTTTTTACTCGATGTGAGCGTCATCAATGCTTACATCTTGTATCGTGACGCCCCAGGAGGACCCCGTCGCAAGCCCTTCTCACACCTGGAATTCCACCTGGAAGTGTCCAAGGGCCTTATCAATGGCTCCACCTCCAGAAAAAGAAAGGCCTCTCTTGATGTCAACCCCACAACCCCTCACATCAAGAAGCCAGCTGTCCACGAGATCAGCAAGATTGAAAGCAAGCGGGGTGTGCGAAACTGTGTTGTGCGTGCAAAAGGTCCTTGTCACCGATCGGCGGTACTAAATCAGTACGTCCACGTGTTTAAGAGTGGTGTGGATTCAAGATATAGAGCGTGTGCGCGTATGCGTGTGTGCGTGTGTGTGTGTGTGTGTGTGTGTGTGTGTGTGTGTGTGTGTGTGTGTGCGCGCTCGCGCGTATGTGAGGTTGGGGTTTAGTTAGCTAGAGTTAGGTGAAGTTCCTCAGGGTTAGGTAGAAAGATTAGGCTAGGTAGGAGGCTGGGGAAATAGGACATACAATATTCTTTCATTCCAGTCTTCACTTATTGAAGGAATGGAATGGAAGCGGGAGGTTGGTTTCGTTCCCGATTGTTACCCTTTTTGTTACTTTGGTACTACACCAGAGAAGGCGGGGCAGGATATCGGCTGTTGATGTGTTGTCACGTCTGTGAGTTGTTGTGGTAAATTGTCGTGTTGTTGCACGAGCAACAACTAGTCCGTTGGTCAGGCGTGTCAGCTCTGCGGAGGGATACACTGCTCTGACCAATCGTTGTTTTGTGTGGTGAGTAGAGTTCGCTTGATTCCGACCAGGGCAGAATGCGTTGGGGTAGCTTCACTTCGGTCCCTGGTGTTCGTCGGAGTGGACGTACTCCTTGTAGGTGCGGCGGCAGCGCCGTTAGTTTTGAAGAGTGACTTCAAGTCATAGTTAGGGCCAGGTCCTCGTCGGGTTTGGGTGCCCTTGGCCTGTGCTGAGTCGGTGTCGTCCTTGTTGGCAGCCACTGTCAGCCAGTTGCAGAACTGGTGTGGTTGATCGTCTGTATGTCCAGGTTGGTGATCTGTTAGGTTCGTTGTGCTGTAGTTCGTTGTGTTGTCTTGTATTATGGCGAGTTGTACTGTAGTTGTCTCAGGTTGGGATTAGTTGTATGGTGTTCGTTGCGTATACTGGTTGTCTGGTATGATGTTGTCTTGGTTCCGTGATTGGAATTTGTTGTCAGCCGGTTTGTGTTGTTACCTCTTTCCTGTATATTTTTGTAAGTAATGTACATAGTGGTTCCTGAGTTCGATTTCCTCAGGACAGTTTGGCTAGACAATGTGGGTTCAATATAATGACCGTTGATGGACAGTGATGTAGATATTGTTGGTGGTTAGTTCATGGTAATGTCAGTGGGTTCAATAAGAGGGTAGTACGAGGTTGCATTTGGTTGAGGATCATATGAGTCAGGTGCAGATGTGTCTGCGTGAATCATAGAGGGGTTTGATGATTGTGCTCAATCTCAATTGTAAATAGTAGGAGTTCGTTGAAATTGATTAACGATTCCGGAGTTGACCTGCACAGCATTGGAATCGGTTAACTGTGTAGTAGGGCTAAGGCCAATTTGTGGTCGAGTGGTTTATACTGGAGTACGGTCGTAACCATTCAACTTATATTGGTGTCTTTCACTTTCGTTACGAGTCATGGTTCTCGACGCGGGTGTCGTGCGCGTGCGGACTGTATCTGTGACGTTCGCATTTGGTACAGGACAGTGAGTCCATAGGGTAGAAGTTTTTGTAATACAAGTGACAGTCGTCACACATGCAGGGATGTATGTGTTTGTGACAGAACGGGGTTGGAGAAAGATATCTTAGGTTGTGGGGAGGCAGCCCATTATGAATTTTAGTAGTCGGAAAGAAGGGAAAGGTAAAGTTTAAGACGAGTAGCTTAGCAGTCGATAGGATAAAAACGGATGATGTGCAGCATGTAATATTGTATGAAGTGTGGTTGTGTTGACATAACAAGGATTAACCACTGGGTTATCTGACAAGAGATGACATGAGAGTGAGGTGCTGGATGGAAATTTTGGCGAACAAATCATGTTTTTGATATATGGTTATAATTGACAGTGCAAAGAGGGGTAATAATGTGAAGGATTGTGGCTGCGAGCCGATTCTCTTGTGTGAACATGCTGGAACTGTGAACCGCTAAAAAATTGATGTTTTTTTTTTGTTTTCCCTCAGAGATGTGTATTACTACTGGTTATGTGTGGAGACATTTCCTTGTGAAAATGGCCATTTCCTAGATTATTTAGTATGTCCTAAGGGGGCCCATGGAGTCCGTGTTGGATCGCTTAGATTGGTTTATTTCTCCGAGAATTGGGTGTGATTCATAATTTCATATGTAATAGGTGGATGGGCTCAGGGAGAATATTGTTTTACCGCTGTTGTAAGGGTTGGCAGGAAATGGGTCTGATAACCCCAAAGTGAGTAATGGGTTGGGGGATGTGTTCGAAATTCAAGGGGTCACTCTCATGCCCGAGTGGGAAGTAGGCAAGGGAGATGGAGAGTTAAAGCTTTACCAAGTAGCCTATGTGCCTTGATGACTCGGGTAGTAGCAACATTACAGTAGGGCCTACAGTTGTGTCAGCAGGTATCCTGTTCCGTCCTGAGGCTGGGGCCAGACCACCTCAGTCTACTGCCGCGTGCCGGCAGGTGAGCGGCGCTTTCCAGTACCTGTTGTTTTCCCGGGAGAGGGAGACCACCCAGGCCGGCTGCCTTCTGTGGGGCAGCTCTCCTCCAGCTACCGGTGCTCTTCCGGGAGTTCTCCGGCACTGGTTCCTCTTCCCTGTTCAGGCGTCCTGTGAGAGGGCGCTGCACCAGGCCTTTTTTCACCCTCAGTGTCCGACGGGGCCTTCAGAGGAGGAGGCGTCCTACGAGCCCCGGACCCGTCGAGAGGGCGTCTGGTGTGTGTACGTTGGGTGTCGTGCCCATCGCAGGGAGGAGTCAGACTGCGGGAAGCCACGGTCAGGCCGGGGTGCAGAGTCTTCGGGGAGGGTGTCGGCCCGCGGAGGAGCCAGGTCAGCGCCGGGGTGCAGAGTCTTCCGGGGAGGTGTCAGCCTGTGAGGGGCCACGTACAGCGCCGAGGACTGGAGCTTTCCGGGCCGGGATGGGTTGTCCCATGTTTGTGATAGAAGGGGTGTAGCGTTAGGCAGTAGGGTTAGGGGTGTTAGCTACTGCCTCCTTTTAGGACGTAGTGGCCGGCACAGTGTAGGGTACTTGTCGTTGCCTCCCTTAGGGACGCAGCGACCAGTTTGGTAGTGGTCCCGGGTTAAAAGAGAAGGGTGAGTCCTGGGGAGAGGTGTGGGTGGTAGCAGTCGTTAAGAGATTAGAGTCCCTTTGGTAAATCCTTGTCCCTAGTAGTTAGTCACCACGTGTGCGGGCTATCGCTGTGTCCCCAGGTCACAGTGATATACCGCAACTGGTGTTTTAGGTTAGGTTAGGGTCTTCCAGGTCTTTATGTAGAGTAGGGTGAGTCAGCGGGAATTAGGATACTTGTGTGCAGTTGTGGATGTGCGTGAGTGGTGGCGCCATGGAGTGTGAGTGAAATAAAGAAGCGTGCGTGATTGTAAAACTGTGTTAGTGTGCTGTGTTGTCTGACCTAGTGTGTGATAGGCGTGGGTAGGGGTGGTAGGGCCGTCCGGCTTAGCGACCGTGACACTTTGGTGGAGATGCGGGGTACCATAAGGGGTTCTGGGTAGGTGATAGGTAGCTAGGAGGGAGGTAAGGGGGGTGTTGTGTCCGGTGTGTACGTTGTGTGAAATGTAAGTGGGTGGTTGGTGGGAGCGTACCAGTACCCTGGGAGGTGGTACGTAGTGTCCCTGTTCACGTCAGGCAGGTTTCCATTGGCATTGGGCAGGGCACTTGTGTTGGTGTGAATGGGTTGGCGCTACCGTGTGAGTGAGGTATGAATGGTCAATAAACATTGAGTGGTTGTTGGAAGTGTGAGTGATTACACAGTACAGTGTAGGTGAGGTGCCGGAGGGTACCAGGTGTCTTTTGTGTCCCTTACATGTGGTATAACCCCAGTGAGTAGGTAGAGTGGTACCCAGCCCGTGACTGTGCACGCTGTGTGCTCGGATATCCTGTGGAGATTAAGGGCAGGTAAGCCCAGGTGACTGTGTGTGGGAAGCACGAGGGTGCGCAGGGTTGTGACACTAAGGTGTGCTGGAAGTGCATATGGATTTGCGGGTGCAAGTGCACTATGATCGTGTGGGTACGGCCTACCAGAGACAGTGAAGCCTGTGACTGTGGGTAACTGGTGCGCATGCACAGTGGACGGTGGACACACGGTGTCACGTGATTCAGTCAGTGACCAGACAGTGCATTGGTAGTATTATATGGGTTGGAGCCCATGTGGGTATATGTATGAGGTACACAAGTGTGGGTGGAGTGATGCTTGGTGCGTGACACATTGAGAGTATTGTGTACTTGTGCTGAGTTGCTTCGGGCTAGTGCGTAGTCAGGAACCTCCAGTTGCGCTCAGATCGCATACTGTCCGTTGCTAGTTCTGTGGTGGTAGGGGTACCCTATGTCTAAACACACCCGAGCTCATCCGCAGTACGACCCCGATAGTGTCATGGATCCACAGGCCTCTATGGCGGATACCAAACCTAAGGTTAGTGACCAGGATGCGGGGGTGGATCGAGAACAGGGGACGGGGGCTTATGCAAAGTTTGCCAAGTTGGGAGCGGCGATGGGTTTAGCTGGGGGAGACCTCGCCAAGTTCGTCACGGACTCGGTACGTAATGAGGATGAGAAGACAGCGAGAGAAGTAGAATTGGAGCTCCGGATGGAGGAGAAAGTGAGGCAGAAGATGAAGGATGAGAGGGAGCTAGAAATGCAGCGGACGCAGATTGAAGAGAAGAAGGCTGCTAGGCATAGGGAGTTAGAGATGCAGCAGAGGAAGATAGAAGAGGAGAAAGCTGATAGGCAAAGGGAGCTAGGGATGAAGCAGAGGGAGCTAGAGATGAAGCAGGAGAAGATCGAAGAGGAGAAGGAAAGGTTAAAGCGGAAGGATGAAGAGGAGAAAGCTGCTAGGCAGAGGGAACTAGAGGTGAAGCAGAAGAAGATCGAAGAGGAGAGGGAAAGGTTAAATCGGAAGGATGAAGACGAGAAAGCAGCGAGACAGATGGAACTGGAACTGCAGAGGAAGAAGATGGAGGAAGAAAGGGCAATAAGGGAAATAGAAGCTCAAGCACGGCAAGCCGAGTTAGATCTCAAGAGACGAAGGGATGAAGCCGAGTTAGAGGCAAGAGAGCGAGAGCTAATCATACAAGAGAGACAGGCCTTAGATGAAGCAGCGCATAGGAAACGCTTGATTGAGGTGGAGGAAACGAAGCATGTCCACCTTGAGCCGTTAGGAGAGAACGACGACGTGGACGCTTTCATCGCCCAATTTGAGCGTGTAGCCCAGATGTGCAAGTGGAGCAAGACCTCATGGCCCACACGTCTGATGTCTCTGCTGAGAGGGAAGGCTAGAGAAGCGGTGATGCGGTTAAGTGCGGATGAGTTAGGCGACTATGATCAGATAAAGGGCGCCCTGTTAAGCCACTTTAGGCTAGATGCTGAGGCCTACCGAGAAAAGTTCAGGAGCATCAAGAAGGACGCTGCTGAGACTTTTGGCCAGATGCTGGGAAGGATGAAGCGGTGGTTTTCCCTCTGGTGTGCGGCAGCGGGCAAGGATGAGAGTGTGGCAGAGGACGTAAAGGATCTGCTGTTCCAAGAACAGTTTTATCAGCTATTGTCTCCAGAGTTCACAATTGAGGTGCGGAAGACATGCCCGAAAACTGTGGGACAACTTGCAACAGAAGCTACTGTTTTGGCAGAGGCCAAAAGACTGGGGAGGAAGGCGAGGCAAGACCGAACAGTTAACCAGCCCAACCTGGGTAATACACGTGAAACAGCAGGGAGCCAGCCCGCAGGGAGGTCCCAACAAAGTGATGGTGCACTACAGCAGCTGAACAGGAGATCAGAAGGGCCTAGATCGACCATAGTTTGTTTCAACTGCAAGAAGCCAGGCCACATCGCTAGGAAATGCCCTGAGCCCCATTCTGTTGGAGCTGTGCATTGCTGTGACCAGCCCCAAGCTCGAGTAGTCCCTACGTTGTGTCGCCCATGCGCTGAGCAGCGGTACGAGCCTGCGTGCATCGTAGAAGTTAACGGGTCTCCGGCCAATGGATTACGGGACACTGGTGCCGGACACACCGTAGTGGCCAAGTGGTTAGTACCGGCAGATGCGTACACAGGAGAGACAGTCCCAGTAGTGTTGGCTGAATCCAGATGCAGGTCTGTGTTACCTGTGGCGGTAGTAGAGTTGAAGTCACCATTCATCGCAGGGAAGTTGGAGGTTTTGGTCATGAATAGCCCTGTGCAGGAAGTCCTGATCGGAAACTTCGCAAAGAGAGTAGGAGATCCCGGTTGGACACGTGTGCCTGTATACGCAGACCCGGCATTGGTAGGGGCAGTGCAGACACGCGCGCAGAGAGCCAGGGAGCAGCAAGAACCCGTACCACTGCCCGTCGAGGAATGCATTCTGAACACCTCTACCCAGCAGTTAATTCAGATGCAGGACCAGGATGAAACCCTGAGGAAGGCTCGGAGTGCGTGTGAAGCAGGGACGCACTTCCACACCAAGTTTGGACGAGTCGAGTACGCTCGGAAGTCTGGTGTACTGGTCCGGCGGTTTGAGGGTCCCAAGGACGTAGCGAGTCAGATCTGCGTCCCAGCTGAACTACGGACCACGGTGATGAAGCTAGCCCACGACGTACCCATGTCTGGTCATTTAGGTACCACCCGAACCAAGGAGCGAGTTGGTCGCCATTTTTATTGGCCAGGCATGCATGCTGACATTCGTCGGTACTGCCAGTCATGCTTCCAGTGTCAGCGTACTGTGGACAAGGGAAGAGTCTCAAGAGTTCCCCTCGTGAGGATGCCACTGATGCGTGAGCCGTTCGAGCGGGTTGGGATGGACATCATTGGTCCCATCGTTCCAGCATCCCAGAATGGGTACAGATACGTGTTGGTGACGGTCGACTTTGCAACAAGATATCCGGAAGCAGTCCCTCTTCGCCAGATCACGAGTGAGTCGGTGGCAGAGGCAGCGTTCAACATGTGGACACGAACGGGAGTCCCTGGGTCGGTACTGACTGACAGAGGAACCCAGTTTACTGGTCAGATCATGCAGGAGGTCTACCGACTATTAGCCATTCGGGGTCTGACTACCACACCATACCATGCGCAGTGCAATGGATTGGTGGAACGCTTCAACGGTACTCTGAAGCGGATGCTGCGCAGACTATGTCAGGAGAAACCAGGTGATTGGGATCGGTGGATACCAGCACTGCTGTTTGCGTACCGAGAGGTCCCACAAGAGAGTACCGGTTTTTCGCCTTTTGAGCTGCTATATGGACGCCAGGTGCGCGGGCCGATGCAGATATTGAGAGATCTGTGGTTACAACCGGAAAGGCAAGAGCTCCGTACAGCGGCAGAATACGTCGTCAACTTGAGGAACAAGATAGCTGAGTCATGCGAGCTGGCAAGGGAGAACTTGGCAAGGGCAGCGTATAGGTACAAGCGACATTTTGACTTGAGGGCGAAACCCAGGAAGATAGCTGTGGGGTCCAGAGTACTAGTACTTCGGCCGACCAAGCAGAACAAATTGGAACTGGCATGGAGGGGTCCCTATACAGTACTAGAAAGAGTGGGTGAAGCAGATTACCGCATAGCAGTAGGGGAAAGACGAAGATTTTCCACGCAAACCTACTAAAGTCATTCATCGAGCGCGCTGCAGATCCAACAGCCTCGGTAGCTGCGGTTGTTGTGCCGGAGGAGCCTGAAGAGGAAACAGTAACTCCCTTGATGAGCAAGGACATTCCTACCATTCCCTTGGAGGCCACAGAAGGCCCTAAAGATGTGGTAGTACTTACTGAAGACCAGCACTTTACTAGGAAGTTGCACGAGTTAGTGGCCGAATTCAAGGAAGTACTGACTGATGTGCCCTCATGCACAAACCTAGAAACGTGCGGCATCAAGTTGACGTCAGACATCCCTATCAGGTTGAAGCCATACCCAGTGCCTTTTGCGCAACGAGAGACAGTTAAGGAGGAGGTCAAAGCCATGATCAGGATGGGTGCGATTGAGCCATCGACGTCGCCATACTGCTCACCCATCGTACTAGTTAAGAAGAAGGATGGGAAGATCAGGTTTTGTGTGGACTTCAGGAGGTTGAATCACATCGTACAGTTCGATGCTGAACCCATGCCGGATATCGAGTACCTGTTCGCCAAGCTTGGAGAGAAGAAGGTGTTCAGTAAGATCGACCTCGCTAAGGGGTATTGGCAGATCCCGATGAGTAGAGAGGACCGCGCGAAGACTGCTTTTGCTACACCGGAAGGACAATTCCAGTGGAAGGTTATGCCATTTGGACTGTGTACCTCAGGGGCAGTGTTCACGCGCATGATGAGAAAGCTATTGCAGCCACTTGAGAGCCCAGATGTCGATAATTTCATTGATGACATCCTGGTGGCCACAGTTGATCAGGACAGCCATATAGAGGTTCTCAGGCGTGTTTTCCAGAGACTCAAGGAATGTTCTTTGTCAGCCCGGCCTTCAAAGTGTGAGCTGGGAGGAAGGGAAATCACCTACTTAGGGCACAGGATAGGTGCAGGGAAGATATGGCCTGAGCAGAATAAAATGATCCGTATTTTGGATGCGCCTAGGCCTGAGACCAAACGACAAGTGCGGGGATTCCTGGGACTAGTGGGGTACTACAGGAAATTTGTGCCCCGGTTTGCTGACATTGCCAAGCCCCTTACTGATCTCACTAAGGGAACAACCAGGCAGGTGAAATGGGACGACGAGTGCGAACGTGCGTTCCAAGCTTTGAAGCAGCATTTCTGCCAACCTCCCGTCTGTAATTTGCCGGTACCAGGTTTGACATTTGTGCTCCAGACTGACGCATCAGAAATGGGAGTGGGAGCTATGCTCTGTCAGCAGTACCCTGAAGAGATGCGCCCTGTAGCATGTGCCAGTAGAAAATTAAGCCCTGCAGAGCAGAATTACCCTATAGTAGAGAAGGAGTGTCTGGCAGTGGTGTGGGGAATACAAAAGTTCCAGGTGTATTTGTATGGGACTCCCTTTATTGTCCAGACAGATCATTCCCCACTCCAATACTTGGAAAAGATGAAGTCTGCTAGTGGGAGGATCACAAGGTGGGCTCTGCAGCTGCAGCCATTTCAGTTTACGGTGCAGGCAGTGTCTGGAAAGGACAATGTGGCGGCAGACTTCTTGAGTCGCTTGCCGTAGAGAGAGAGAGAGAGAGAGAGAGAGAGAGAGAGAGAGAGAGAGAGAGAGAGAGAGAGAGAACCTAGGGTTCCGTTAACCTGTGTCGTGGGAGGTTGACATTATTGAAGCTATGCATGTGTCATGGGAAGAGAATGACGTAGCAAGTGTTACTGAGGGTGTGGTATTTGTAGCACGTGTCACAGCGGTTCGTGCTAAGCAGAGCACCTCAGATTATGAAATTTATATGTAGTGCGTAGTGTAACGGCTGCCATAAGTGCCTGCGTTAAGGTCGTGTGAGGCAGAGTTAGTCCAGGTTGATTAATGTAACCTGTGGTTGTTGATGTATTTAAAGTTGATGTTGTTGGGATGGAAGTTTTGGAGTGCATCAAAAGTAACAGTAGACAGAATGAGTGATGGGAAATTGGATTGTTATAGGTAGAGTGTGGCTAAAACGCCGACCGAGTGAGAAGTTGTTGTTGGTTTTAACCTGTAGTTAAAACTTAGGCAGGGGGTGTGTCACCGATCGGCGGTACTAAATCAGTATGTCCATGTGTTTAAGAGTAGTGGGGGTTCAAGATAGAGAGCGTGTGCGCGTATGCGTGTGTGTGTGTGTGTGTGTGTGTGTGTGTGTGTGTGCGCGCGCTCGCGCGTATGTGAGGTTGGGGTTTAGTTAGCTACAGTTAGGTAAGTTCCTCAGGGTTAGGTAGAAAGATTAGGCTAGGTAGGAGCCTGGGGAAATAGGACATACAATATTCTTTCATTCCAGTCTTCACTTATTGAAGGAATGGAATGGAAGCGGGAGGTTGGTTTCATTCCCGATTGTTACCCTTTTGTTACTTTGGTTCTATGCCAGAGAAGGCGGGGCAGGATATCGGCTGTTGTTGTGTTGTCACGTCTGTGAGTTGTTGTGGTAAATTGTCGTGTTGTTGCACGAGCAACAACTAGTCCGTTGGTCAGGCGTGTCAGCTCTGCGGAGGGATACACTGCTCTGACCAATCGTTGTTTTGTGTGGTGAGTAGAGTTCGCTTGATTCCGACCAGGGCGAATGCGTTGGGGTAGCTTCACTTCGGTCCCTGGTGTTCGTCGGAGTGGACGTACTCCTTGTAGGTGCGGCGGCAGCGCCGTTAGTTTTTGAAGAGTGACTTCGAGTCATAGTTAGTGCCAGGTCCTCGTCGGGTTTGGGTGCCCTTGGCCTGTGCTGAGTCGGTGTCGTCCTTGTTGCAGCCACTTCAGCCAGTTGCAGAACTGGTGTGGTTGATCATCTGTATGTTCAGGTTGGTGATCTGTTAGGTTCGTTGTGTTGTAGTTCGTTGTGTTGTCTTGTATTATGGCGAGTTGTACTGTAGTTGTCTCATGTTGCGATTAGTTGTATTGCGTTCGTTGCGTATACTGGTTGTCTGGTATGATGTTGTCTTGGTTCCGTGATTGGAATTTGTTGTCAGCCGGTTTGTGTTGTTACCTCTTTCCTGTATATTTTTGTAAGTAATGTACATAGTGGTTCCTGAGTTCGATTTCCTCAGGACAGTTTGGCTAGACAATGTGGGTTCAATATAATGACCGTTGATGGACAGTGATGTAGATATTGTTGGTGGTTAGTTCATGGTAATGTCAGTGGGTTCAATAAGAGGGTAGTACGAGGTTGCATTTGGTTGAGGATCATATGAGTCAGGTGCAGATGTGTCTGCGTGAATCATAGAGGGGTTTGATGATTGTGCTCAATCTCAATTGTAAATAGTAGGAGTTCGTTGAAATTGATTAACGATTCCGGAGTTGACCTGCACAGCATTGGAATCGGTTAACTGTGTAGTAGGGCTAAGGCCAATTTGTGGTCGAGTGGTTTATACTGGGGTACGGTCGTAACCATTCAACTTATATTGGTGTCTTTTCACTTTCGTTACGAGTCAGGGTTCTCGACGCGGGTGTCGTGCGCGTGCGGACTGTATCTGTGACGTTTCGCATTTGGTACAGGACAGTGATCCATAGGGTAGAAGTTTTTGTAATACAAGTGACAGTCGTCACACAGGCAGGGATGTATGTGTTTGTGACAGAACGGGGTTGGAGAAAGATAGTCTTAGGTTGTGGGGAGACAGTCCCATTATGAATTTCAGTAGTCGGAAAGAAGGGAAAGGTAAAGTTTAAGGCGAGTAGCTTAGCAGTCGATAGGATAAAAACGGATGATGTGCAGCATGTAATATTGTATGAAGTGTGGTTGTGTTGGCATAACAAGGATTAACCACTGGTTTATCTGACAAGAGATGACATGAGAGTGAGGTGCTGGATGGAAATTTTGGCGAACAAATCATGTTTTTGATATATGATTATAATTGACAGTGCAAAGAGGGGTAATAATGTGAAGGATTGTGGCTGCGAGCCGATTCTCTTGTGTGAACATGCTGGAACTGTGAACCGCTAAAAAAATTGATGTTTTTTTTTTTTTTTTTCCCTCAGAGATGTGTATTACTACTGGTTGTGTGGAGACATTTCCTTGTGAAAATGGCCATTTCCTAGATTATTTAGTATGTCCTAAGGGGGCCCATGGAGTCCGTGTGGATCGCTTAGATTGGTTTATTTCTCCGAGAATTGGGTGTGATTCATAATTTCATATGTAATAGCGTGGATTGGCTCAGGGAGATATTGTTTTACCGCTGTTGTAAGGGTTGGCAGGAAATGGGTCTGATAACCCCAAAGTGAGTAATGGGTTGGGGGATGTGTTCGAAATTCAAGGGGTCACTCTCATGCCCGAGTGGGAAGTAGGCAAGGGAGATGGAGAGTTAAAGCTTTACCAAGTAGCCTATGTGCCTTGATGACTCGGGTAGTAGCAACATTACAGTAGGGCCTACAGTTGTGTCAGCAGGTATCCTGTTCCGTCCTGAGGCTGGGGCCAGACCACCTCAGTCTACTGCCGCGTGCCGGCAGGTGAGCGGCGCTTTCCAGTACCTGTTGTTTTCCCGGGAGAGGGAGACCACCCAGGCCGGCTGCCTTCTGTGGGGCAGCTCTCCTCCAGCTACCGGTGCTCTTCCGGGAGTTCTCCGGCACTGGTTCCTCTTCCCTGTTCAGGCGTCCTGTGAGAGGGCGCTGCACCAGGCCTTTTTTCACCCTCAGTGTCCGACGGGGCCTTCAGAGGAGGAGGCGTCCTACGAGCCCCGGACCCGTCGAGAGGGCGTCTGGTGTGTTGTGCGTTGGGTGTCGTGCCCATCGCGGGGAGGAGTCAGACTGCGGGAAGCCACGGTCAGCGCCGGGGTGCAGAGTCTTCGGGGAGGGTGTCGGCCCGCGGAGGAGCCACGGTCAGCGCCGGGGTGCAGAGTCTTCCGGGGAGGTGTCA
>JAMYXO010005881.1:7500-14665 GCA_033310375.1 Conus canariensis | reverse complement strand
TGCCCCCAAAGACAGTGATACTCCAGCCCAAACATCATCGGAGCCCAGACAATCAACATCAAGAAAATCCGTGTACAAGGCATTGCCAGGCCCACAGCCTTCCCCCCAATGCCTTCTCCACCCCCAAACAAAAGGGGATCAGGAGCCACACAGCTTTTGTGTTCACCTGACGTGACACTGTCATACCATCATGCAGGGGGGCAGGAGGAAGGGGTGGGGGGGACTGCAGGGGGGAAAAGGGAAACCTAGTTCCAAGAGAAATGACTACGCCGGACAAACCAATGACAAGACAAACACACCCCTTTTCCAGACCTCTTGTGTCTTGTTCCCGGGGCAACATGAAACATCTTTGGACCATTACGAAGAACAAAACAATCACTCTTTTTTTTTCCACGGATTGACAAGATTTACTCTTTTTTCTTTGTAGGCGTCGCGTTTTGTCTGTCATTTGTTTGCTTCTTCTTGGGGGGCAAGTCCTTTTATTGTTTTGAATTGTTTTGAAAAAAAAGGTTTGAATCATCCCAAAAGAGCGATTCCTTTGAAGATTTTCCCGACCAACCCCAAACCGAATTACTCCCCTTTTTGCTTCTTTAGGAATTACTCCTTTTCTTCTTTTTTCAAGGTTTCGAAATTTGTTTCTCCAAACATCGATTCACTCTGTGGCACAAAAGGACCCCCCCCCCCCCCCCCCCCCCCCCCCCCCCCCCCCCCCCCCCCCCCCCCCCCCCCCCCCCCCCCCCCCCCCCCCCCCCCCCCCCCCCCCCAAAAAAAAAAAAAAAAAAAAAAAAAAAAAAAAAAAAAAAAAAAAAAAAAAAAAAAAAAAAAAAAAAAAAAAAAAAAAAAAAAAAAAAAAAAAAAAAAAAAAAAAAAAAAAAAAAAAAAAAAAAAAACCCCCCCCAACCGAACCAAAGGAAAAAAAAAAGGTAAAAAAAGGAAAAAAACGAAGCCAAAAGGAACCCCAGGAGAACCTCCGAGAAAGGGAAAAGAAGAGAGAACCGGGAAACAGGGAGGAGGGGAGGGGAATAAAAGAAAAGATCCCGACGAAAAGGAGATAGTTAGAAAATAAAAAGAAAAGATAGAAAGGCCGCCAAAGACCACAAAGAAAGACAGGAACCACAGAGGAAAAAAGGTCATTCTCCGATTTTAATCACCAACAATGTCATACAGCGACAACATTATCCAGTGTGACATGTTTCATATTATTCCTAGGGTTCTGTCATCCATAGTCTATGAATATGTTGGAATGCTTTGAACGGACGGCGAAGCAGACAACACGGAAGCTACACAGAAAGCACCAACTTGTGTTAGTTCCTGCCTCGCCAGGCCCGTTTGGTCTGCGGCACCGTGTTGCTGACACACACACTCACACATATACACACACACCTACAACTACACACACATTACACACACACACACACACACACACACACACACACACACACACACACACACACACACACACACACACACATACTCAATATTATTGTTATCTTGTCAGAAAGACGTCAAGAGTAAGATGATAATTAGGTCCCGTAATCACTGATTGAACATGACACATTAGACATCTTCAGCACTCTTTAATGGCATTTCATTTAATTAAGAAGGGAATTGGTCAAAAGCAATGTCCCAGACAACGTGACAAAAAGAAAACACACACACACACACACACAACACACACACACACACACACACACACACACACACACACACACACACACACAAATGTAACACAGCATGAGACAGATCAAACAGACCGAGAGGAAATACGAGAGTCAGACAGACAGACAGACAGAGAGACAGACAGACAGACAGACAGACACAAAGAGACACAAGAGGCACAGCGACGAGTACAGACAAAAGAATGAGACAAACAGAGATAGACAGAGGAAAGCAGGGATGGGATTACGAAATGACAGCAACCAACAACAGCAACATGGACAAAAGACATCCAGCAAAAATAGGAAATAACTGACGAACGACTTTTTAATAAAGAAATCAAGAGAGAAAGATATAAAGGAAAGAAAGCAACGTTGAAAGTTGGGGGGGGGGGGGGGGGGGGCAGAAGAAAGAAAAAAGGAGAGAAAACAGGATACACAGGAAGAAAGAACGAAAGAAAGGGAGTAAAGAAGACTGGAAGATAGGAAGAAAGAAGGAAAGATCGATAGATAGAAAGAAAGACAAACATCAACCAACTAAAAAGAAAGAAGTGCACACCAAAACAAGGCACAATTGACACAAAGTTGCCATCCGTCTGTCTGGAGAGACAATAGTGTTGTGCTGCATGTGAAGTCTCGGTCATCAGTGTCTGTGGGTGCCGACGCCATTCTTTGCCCGTCTGCGGCGCCTCCGTTCTTCCCACTGGGCCTCTCTCCTCTGCTCTGCTCTGCTTGCTTGATGCCGGCCTTGGCGGTGCAGGTCTGCTGGGTCGAGGCTGCCAAAGACAAACACAGAAATTTTCGACAACAACAACAACAAGAGTACAGAAAGAACGAAAGGGAGACACGATGAGGATGTTTTCAAAAAAGAGAGAAATAGACAACAAAACAACGCAAAAATTGACAAGACATGAACATAGAAATGGTCAATGAAGTACAGAGAGAATGAAAGACGGAAACGAGCAAGTTTAAAGAGAGAGAGAGAGAGAGAGAGAGAGAGAGAGAGAGAGAGAGAGAGAGAGAGAGAGAGAGAGAGACAACAAAGCAACTCCAAAAAAAGATACAAAGACATAAACTGAATTTTTAAACAGTAAAGTATAGGAAAAAATGATAAAAGATGGACAAAGAAAAACAGGAGTTTTTCAAGAAGAAGAAGAAAGAAAGGAAGAAGACGCTCAACAAGAGAATGTTTTTGGTTGCTTGTTTGTTTGTTCTCTTCGTAGGCAACAACAGTATGCTGTATTCGCCTCCCGTTTATCTCGTCTGACCTAACTGGCAGACCACACTACGTAGATCTTGTTCCGCTGGTTTCTCCCCGAGTTTGTTTTTTTTTCTTTTTTTTCTTTTTTTTTTTTGTCCCATCGGGAGGAGGACGACTGGCTATTCTGTCATAGAAATAACACCACGGTTCAATGGGAACAGGTCGACCTCAAGCTCTCGCCCCCTACCGTCGGCAGCGCAAATTTTTCGCTTTGTGAGTGTGTTTGTTTGTTTGTTTTTTCCATTTTCGTGGGAAGGTGAAGATAATGCCCAGTACACTGCTTTCCCTCCGAACACGTGCATGCGTGCGTGCATGCATGAATGTGTGTCTGTTTCTCTATGTGTATGCGCGCGCGTAGCTGCATATGTTGGTGCCGGTCTGTTCGTCGGAGCATACAGCTAGATTTCTTTGTAATTGTTTCCTTTGAAAGTGATGGTGGTAGGTTTAGTTCATAATGGAGCAAGAGATGCTGTACTTATTTTTTTAATTACTGTTTACGTTTCCTGCCCCATTTTGGATTTCCTTTCAAATTAGAAACCAAAATTAATCAGAAGAAGCTATAACATTTTAAAAGCAAAACAAAGCATTAACTACGAGGAATGTTGCTAAACCAAAAACAAAGACATCCAAACTCCAAAAGAAAGGCTGAGCAGGACTGAAGTAGGATCTATGGCATGGCTCCTATTAAAACCAACTTCGCCAGTCCTGTGTGTTTGATACCAACTCTAATCACAGTTGCTGTTATGGATATGACGGTAAACACTCTACGAAAGTCTTTGACAGTGAAAGCGACAGAGATATAACAAAGCAATAAGAGTGCGTTTGAACATACTGCCACGTTACGTGTGCGAGCGCGCGCGAACTCATTCCACTTTCTCCGTGTGTGTGCGACTGTAGTTTAAAGTACAGTGGTACATATTGGTGTGACTGTAGTTTAAAGTACAGTGGTAGATATTGGTGTGACTGTAGATTAAAGTACAGTGGTACATATTGGTGTGACTGTAGTTTAAAGTACAGTGGTAGATATTGGTGTGACTGTAGTTTAAAGTACAGTGGTAGATATGGGTGTGACTGTAGTTTAAAGTACAGTGGTAGATATGGTGTGACTGTAGTTTAAAGTACAGTGGTATATATTGGTGTGACTGTAGTTTAAAGTACAGTGGTAGATATTGGTGTGACTGTAGTTTAAAGTACATTGGTAGATACTGGTGTAACTGTAGTTTAAAGTACATTGGTAGATATTGGTGTGACTGTAGTTTAAAGTACATTGGTAGATATTGGTGTAACTGCAGTGCAGATGTCTTCCCCTTCTCTCTCTCTCTCCTCTCTCTCTCCTCTCTCTCTCTCTCTCTCTCTCTCTCTCTCTCTCTCCTCCACTACCCTGGAAGGATGACAAATCTGTTGATCCAAACAGTTCACTATGCCACCGATGAACTGAATCCTCATAAAAAATAACATATATAGAAAAGCGCGTGCTCCGTGACGAAATGCTTTGGTTCCATTCGTTAGAGGTCTGGACATTGAGTATGTAGACTTTAAACCTGTTTGTGAGGGTGATTCCTTTCTTAATGACACCTGTTTTTCTGCACGAGCGTTTCTTATTACTCTGGCTTTGAGCAATTATCATTAAAAAGGCACTGTACATAAATCGTACGTGTTTGACATATCATTTTCGTCGATTTCTGCATTATGATCATTTGGCGCTCAATTGGAGGAGAGAAGCGATTGTTCCTTTTTCGTGTTCATTATCTGCAATGTTGTTTGTCTGGCCTGAAAGAAGAGCACAGAGGTCGAAACGCGTCATGGTTTTGTCTTCTTTGTTTAGCTCCCTTTTATCTGGCGGAAGACTTTTTTTTCTGTTAGGTTCGTTTCAAATGTCCACCTGCAGGCATCTCACTTTGAAATTAATTATTATCATTATTATTACCAATGCCAGTCCCTCAGCAATGAGCCTTATGATTTCTCCCTGCGTCTGTCTGTCTGGTTGTTCATGTATGTCAGCGGCATTACGCACAAAGACAAAACCAAAACCAAAAACAACCTAAAGCAGCTATTGGAGTTGTAGGCAGGTGGTAAAGTGTGCACCCATGTCGTTGTGATGGTGTGGAGTGGTAGGCAGTGCAGGCGAAGACAGACTAATGAAGTCTTCCAATCGGACGACAGTGCAGGTTCCAGGACAAACTGCAAGCAGTTCCAGAAAGGTCAGCGTCATCAGACGGTGACACTCTCAGTGTTCCTGCTCAGCTGCCTGCCTACAACGTAGCCCCGGACAATCTCATGACGTTTCCCAGTGCATTCATAGTGACTTCAATCAAACACCAATGTTCATACCGTATGGAATGAGCAACAGTGCCATCATTTCAACCACCACCACAAACTTTATACTGATCATGTACAGTGTCACAAATTCCATCTACTCCCCGAATACAACAAAACCTCTATTTGTTCATAAAGACCTATTTTTCTTTACAGAAGTAAACGTTGGAATTTTGTGGGTTTTGTGTTCTCTTAAGAAATACAAGAAGAAAGCATACTTGGTCTTTGTCAACAATTACTTCCCTTGGAAAAAGATTCTTGTCAACCTCTCTCTCTCTCTCTCTCTCTCTCTCTCTCTCTCTCTCTCTCTCTCTGGACGTCTCTCCACTTCCCCCTTGTTGCATCACCGCTCCGTTCCTCCTCCTGTCCATTCACCTACTCCACGCATGTTACCAACAAACAATCACACATCACAGTCCTCTCAACCCCAGAACCCTCCTACTCTTCCCCATTCTCCGGCCGACCCACACTACTCGGAAGTCTTTCCTCCCCTCCTACCACCACTCTAAACCCCACCACCCACTCCGACGACCGGACAGTAAGCCCACTACCACGCGGGGAACTAATTCGTATGGTAGTAGAGAGACCTACACTTCGCCTCCACAACCACCACCCATGATGCCACCGCCAATGTATCCTTCTATGTTCTTCCCTTCTTTTCCTCGTAGCTTCCCACCTGCCTTTTGGCAGTGGCCACACTTCATGCCAAAGCCACCAAACTATGGCCAGTTGTAGACTTGAATTAGTGTGTGTGTGTGTGTGTGTGTGTGTGTGTGTGTGTGTGTGTGTGTGTGTGTGTGTGTGTGTGTGTGCGTGCGTGCGTGCGTGTGCGTGTGTGCTATATGTATATATACACTCGTGTGGAAAGTGCAGAGTTTGAACTATATGCATCTGCCAATGTGGACTGTGTAATTCCGAATCTGCCGACCATCTGATAAGCTGAAAAGAAAAAGAGGTTGCGAACTACATTATTAGCATTTCTGAAGAAAGCAAGACTTTTATATCATAGTTTTATTGTACCTGAATGGTGTGTGAGCACGCTCAGAAACGTGTGGTGTGGATAAACGCTTCGGTGACACTTGCCACAAGCGTGTTACGGAACTTTGTGAATTTAACTTTTGTGCTTTTTCATATTCATTATCCTTTTTCATTGAGCATTGTTGGATTTGGTGTGTAAGTGTGTTGTATCACACTTATTTGTAGTTTTGACTTGCTTGTTTCTCATATTCATTATCCTTTTGAATTGAAGATAGTTGTTGTGTGTGTATACCATACGGACACATTGAGTATGTATTCACGTGTATCCTTGCTATATTTGTTTTAGTTGCACAAATGATGCAATCATCTTCAAAGTGGCCACAGGAAGACGGACTACGTATTGGACATCTTAATATAAACCGTATACAAAACAAGTTACAGGAGGACCCACTATACTGTATAATCAAGACAAACCCTTTCATATATTTGGTTTCACTGAATCAAGACTTGCAGATATTGTCCCTGATGCCACTGTCTTAATCTCTGGCTACAATATTGTACGCAGAGATCCCACCGAATCCAAATCTACAGGCATATTACTTTACGTTCATGAAACATTAAATGCCCAACGTTTGTATGATCTTGAAAGTTTTGGAATTGAAGCAGTTTGGTTAGTAATCAAGTTGAAGAGAACAAAACCCATCAAAATAGGATTTGTATATCGAAACCCAGCGGAAAATGCTGGTTGGATGGACAAGTTTACGGCCATGATGGATGCAGCATCGCTTGATGTCACAGAATTAATACTTTTAGGTGATTTCAAAATTGATCTATTGAAGTGCCAAACATCATGGTCAGATAGGACTACCTCATACAACTTATCCCAAATTATAGACATGCCAACCAGAGTAACACTCACTAGCAAAACATTAATTGACCACATCTATCTTTCTGA
>JAMYXO010005881.1:0-2500 GCA_033310375.1 Conus canariensis | reverse complement strand
CAATATGGAATCTCCAGCTTAATTTAGGAGTGAAATGAACACCTAAAAATTTAACATTATTGAAATATTGAAGAGTTTTATTTTCTAGCACAAGTTGAGGCAAAACTTTTGGATTTTTACCATTGTTAAATAACATTAATTGTGTCTTTTCTCCTGATAGTTCTAGTCCATTTTCGTTCATATATTTATTTAGTTTGTCAATTTCAATTTGATATAGTTTTTGTATATATAATATGGTTCTCTTATTTGTCTGTTTTTTAATGTTTGTGTTCATCCACATTGCAATATCATCGGCATATTGCACTACATGCATATTTTTAGATAGTATTTTAGGAAGATCGTGAACGAGAATTGTAAATAGAATAGGTGCAATAATGGAGCCCTGAGGGATGCCAATGTCAATATCTTTAAATGAAGAGTAACATTTACCAACCCTAGTACAAAATGATCTCTCAGATAAGAAAGATTTTATGAACTGATACATTGCACCATTTATCCCAATATTTTTCAACTTATAAAGTAAACGAGAATGCCACACACTATCATATGCTTTTCTGATGTCAAAGAAAGTAGCAAGTGTACTATTTCTACGAGCAAATTGTTTTTTAACATGACTTGCAAGTTTTACAAGGTGATCAGTTGTACTTCTACCTTTTCTGAAACCTGCTTGATTGTTGGGAATTATGTTATTCTTTTCGCAATAATGTAAAATGCGTTTTTCAACTATCTTTTCTAATATTTTTCCAACTTGAGATGTTAATGCTATAGGACGGTAACTATCAACTGCAGACCTAGGTTTACCTTGTTTTGGAACTGGAATTACAACTATCCTCTTCCAGAAAGTAGGAAGAGTTCCATTTAACCAACATTTTTGGTAAAACGAGTGAAGTAATTGTTTCCGGCACAAAGGTAAGTGGCGTAACAACTGATATGAAATTCCATCTAATCCAACAGCTGTCTTATTCGAGGAGAATGACATTAGTGCTTCTTTAAATTCTTCAAATGTTATAGATGCATTTAAGTAATGGTTTGGATCCGGTGTGGGATCACAATAAGTATCCTTTTCCTCCTCTAGTTCTCTGTAACTTTTGGTATCTGTATGTAGTCTAGTTGATGAGTTATTTTTTGAAAAAGCTTGTACAAATGCTTCAGCTTTCTCTGATGATGCTGGAATATTATTTTTTTTCTAATTTAATAGGATATGAAGGTAGATAATACTTGTTTTTTTAATTCCTTCACTTTTTTCCATACTCTGTGCATGTCCTTAGATGAAGATATTTCTGAATGACAAAAATGATTGAAATAGAGACGTTTTGCTTTGCGACAACCCTGTTACTGTGGCTTTTTGCACGTTTCATTTCAATAAAGTTTTCATCAGTTCTATCTTTGAGCCACGTTTTGTATGTTTTCTTTTTATTAGATACGGCTTCTGCACATTCTTCATTCCACCAACTATTTCCTCGATATTTTTTTATCAATAGAAGATTTGCACTTTGGCATTGCTTTCTCAGCTGCAGATATAACAGCTTTTCTAAAGTTGTTATAAAACACTTCAATATCTTCGTGTTCAATAATGCTGCGATCTATAGATAGAAGGGTTGACTCATATAAACTCCAATCTGCTTTATTATATAAAAACTTTGGTATTTTATCTTCAACTTCTGCTTCTTCATCAGCTATTTGCTCGTGTATTTTTACAACAATAGGAAAATGATCACTCCCTAGCGAATCATCTTCTGTTGTCCAAGTAGCATTGATGGCCAAATCAGGAGAAATTAATGTGATATCGATGGAGGTTGGTCTATGCGTTGATATATCAGGCACTCTTGCTATGCTGCCGTCATTCATTAATACTAAATTAGAATCAACAATATTTTCAACAAATCGATTGCAAGATACAACAGAGCAATCAGGTTCCCAAAATGGAGAATGCGCATTGAAATCACCCAAAATTATCCATTTCTTATTTATATTAGGAAGATGTTTTATCCAATCTGTATTGTCAGCATTTGGCCCATTTGGATAGTAAACAGAAAGTATGTTTACAGTGAAATCTTTGTTCACCTTTAACGATATGGAAGTAGCAAAAACGTTTTCAATGACATTAGTTGAATGATTGAATAATAACTTTAGAGGACTATAATTCAAGTCTGACCTGACATAAATTGCAGTTTGAACCCGTTTAGTTGACACACTGCAGTCATATAGAGGTGGACAATAAAAACCACGAAATTTAGGCAACTTAAAAGGTTCAGCATTTAAGGATTGTAAGGCCAGAATGCAATAGTTATTAGAATAGATGTGATTTTCTAACTGAAGTAAGTTTTTCACAATTGATCTGCAGTTCCATTGTAAAATGTTCAAAGAATTGTTAGCTAAGTTCATTCAACACTATTTAAAATCAAAACAACTTGTGACTTTTGAGAGAAAGCAAATTGAACAGGTAGCACCATGACGGATACGAAAATAAGGCCCGTTGATGTTGTAGAAGCCCAAGTAG
>JAMYXO010005880.1:0-14666 GCA_033310375.1 Conus canariensis | reverse complement strand
GATTAAATCAACACGGGTTTTTACTACATATCGATTAAAACTTGGGACATGAAAAGGGAAACCCCGGTTTTTTTATGGTTTTCCAGGGGGGGGGGTTTTTAAAGGGGTTTGACGCTTCCTTTTGTGAACGGGCTTGAGAAAAAAAAAAAAACAAATAACCCCCGGTTTTGCCCCCCGCACAACACAGGTTTCCTTCCCTTAGGTCTTGTTGTTTTAGAGTGACTGAAATTTTAAAAAAAAGTGTCAAAGATTTCTTCTTCGCCCCCAATTTTGGGAAAATTTTTTTTTTTCCTTTTAAAAAAAAAAACATTTTTTTTTAACCCCCATGTTTTTGTACTTAGAAGGTTTCACCTTGAAGACAAATGACAGCCCGAAATGGCCCTTTGCGGTGGGCGGGTTTAAAGGGCAATTTTTTCCTTATTTTTCCCTTTTGAGGGGTTTTTGGGTACCCCCAAATTCAAGCAAAGCACTTTCCCGACTTTTCCCTTCATCTAACTACTTGTTTTCTGACGCTTTTAGTGTTTTTTTTGGTAAAGCAAATGTTGCCCCTTTGTTGCTGAGTGTTTTCAAAAAAAAACTTCAAAAGCTCTTTACTTTTTTTCTCTTTGACCTTTTTTTTCAGTTTAAACCGGCTTTCCGTACCCGCCCCAAACTCCCAGTTGAACTCAAAATTTTGGGGTTTCCCTTTGTCACTCAACCAGAGCGAGGTGACAAAAAGCGAGGCACACTAAAAAGGGGATTAAGTTCGGGTTTTGGGGTTTAAATTCCGGGGTTTATATCACAAAACGGTGCAAGTTCAAAGATTGAAACGGGCACCGTGCACGTGCGTGATACCCCAAACATAACATATACTACACCGCACGCAATTAGTAGCGCACGCGCCCCCAACCCCCCCCCCCCCCCCCCCCCCCCCCCCCCCCCCCCCCCCCCCCCGCCCCCCACACACCCCCCCAACCCCCACACATACTTACACCGGACAAAAGAAGGGATGTACCAACGCAGCCCTGTCCGGGTACGATTGCCAATGCGATTGCATTTGTACTGATACAATTTAAAACTCTGCCAGTTTTTTTGCCTCTGGAATTTATCCGCTGAAAAACGCAATAGCCATTTCCCCCCGGACGATTGCTGTTTAAAAACAGGATTCTTTTCTGCACCGTGACCCACCCCCCAAAAATTTTTCATAAAATTAAAAAGCCACGCTTGGGTGTGTGTAAGATTTCATTTTTTAAAGCGCACTTCGCGCTCAAAAACACACACACACACACACACCACAAAACAAAACACACACACACACACACACATACGCGCGCGCGCGCGCGCGCGCCCCCACACACACACACCCCCCACACACACACAAACACACACACCCTACATACAAACAGAGAGAGAGAGAGAGAGAGAGAGAGAGAAGCGTAGGCACTTGGGGCACGCGCACGCTCACGCAAAATAAAAGACATACAGAAACCACTCATTGTGTGCTCCCTTTTTTTTTCTTTTTGTCCCATCCCCAAAAAAAACGATGAATAATAAAGAACCAAATAAACAAAAAAAAAAAATTAACAAATAAACTATAAAATAAAGCCTGGGAAAACAATACTTTGCCACAAAAAAAAACTATAGATCACGTCACATCACACTTTTCCCCCCCCTACACCTTCAGACCTGTCTGAAAAACTAGTCTTTTGACGTTGAAAAGAGTGTATCAAAAGTGGCGATGGCAGGCAGTATCGTTAGCCCCCAGCAGCCCAAACGGGACATGGCAAACGGGCATGGGGGAAAAAGACAAATCAGTGTTGTCCCATTAAAGAGGTTTTTTTTATGAGCACGATGTTCTTTTTTTTTTTTTTTTTCCTCGCTATGAGTAAAGGGGTTTTTTTTTTTTCAATGTAAAATAGCATTTTTTGCAGGAAAAACAAAAAATTAAAAGGTTTTTGCTGTAGCAGAGAAACGGGGGAACGAGAGAGGGGGGAGAGAGAGAAAAGGGGAGAGAGAGAGGGGGGAGAGAGAAAAAGGGGAGAGAGAGAGGGGGAAAAAAGAGAGGGGGGGGGAGAGAGAAAAAAGGGGAAAAAAAGAGAAGGGGAAAGGGGGAGAGAGAAAAATGTGTGTGTGTGGTGTGGGGGGGGGGGTAATACAGCAGCCAGTAACAGTAGAAGCTGTAGCAGTAGTTGTGTAATAGTATAGTAGTAGCAGCAGCAGTACCACCAGCAACAGTAGAAGTAAGCGGTTAACGCTACAGCGCAGCAACAGAAGTAGTTTTGATAGAGTAAGGAGCAAAATTGAGAAGAAGAAGAAGAAGAAGGAAAGAAAGAGGAGGAGGAGGAGAAGGAGGAGGGGAGGAGAAGGAGGAGGAGGAGAAGGAGGAGGAGGAGGAGGAGCAGGGGGAGGAGGAGGAAAAAAAAAAAAAAAAAGAGAGAGAGGAGAGTAGAGGAGGAGAGAGGAGAGAGAGAGAGAGAGAGAGAGAGAGAGAGGAGGTGGAATCTGTAGCAGAACAGCAGCAAATGAGGAAATAAGAATACATTATGGGTGGGTGTGGTGTGTGTTGTGTGTGTGTGTGGTGTGTGTGTTTGTTGTGTGTGTTGGGGTGGGTGTGTGTGAGAGAGAGAGAGAGAGAGAGAGAGGGGAGAGAGGGAGACGGAGAGGACAGACCGACAGACAGGACAAGAGAAGAGAGGGATGGAAGTATCTGAGAGAGACACCGATTGAATTAGGAGAAGAAAGAGGAAGACAGAGAAAGTGAAGTAGAGAGTGAGGGGGCAGGTGGAGGAGACAAAGGATACACTGTGCTTAAAACTATGGAATACTGTACATCATCTCGAAAAAACTTAATATGAAAGATCCAACAAAGTAGTACAAGAAACAGGATGAATAAATGAATTTGACAGAACCAAACAAAGTAATAACAAAGAACAGGTATAGGGCAGACTATAAGAAAAGATACTTCTGGCAGTAATTCCAACTGGAGCATCCTTCACCCTCCTGTCTACAGACAAATGCAGTCTAAATTTGGCAAATCAACCCCTAATATTTGTCAGTCAAGTTGAAAAGGACAAAAAACAAAGAAATGCCACCGAAAAAGCAAGAAAATCTGGTCGAAGTCCTGTATGCTGGAGATGTTGATCAATAACTACGATTCCCCAGCAAACTCTGTGTAACTTGAAACCCCAACTTCACACAACGAAAACCCCACCTCTCTCTCTCTCTGTCTGTTTAGACAGACCAAAGAACTAAGTGACGCTGAGCGATATCAATGGCTCGTCGGGTTTGGAAGAGAGAGAGAGAGAGAGAGAGAGAGAGAGAGAGAGAGAGAGAGAGACAGACAGACAGACAGACAGGACAGACAGACAGACAGACAGACAGACAGACAAGCAGAAACAGAGAGTGAAAGAGAACAAACGCATGGATTTTTTTTCTTCCACAAGAAAAACAAACACAAGAACATTCTCTTTGTTTTTATCTGTTAATAAAGGAAAAAAAGCCCCCGAGCAATTATTCATATCAACCGTTGCAAAAGTGGAATAAACAAGTACGACAAATACTGAACTGCATCATGCATCACTAAGCAACAGATGTACATTGAAAAAAAAGAAGAACGTATTTTACAGAGAACCAAACTACATATGTAAATCCCTTTAAGTTCCAAAAGTGAAAGCACCCCTCTCTCTAACCTTTCTAACAAATCCAAGAATTGGAAGGCAACAAACAAAATGTTGAAGAAAGACAGAGGGAGGGAGGGAGGGAGAGAGGGAGGGGAGAGAGAGGGGGGCACAGACAGAGGGAGGGAGGAAACAGGAGAGAGGGGGGATGGAGGGAGGGAGAGAGGGAGGAAGAGAAATAGAGAAAGGATGGAGGGAGGGAGAGGAGGAGGAGGAGGAGGAGGAGGAGGAGGAGGAGGAGGAGGAGAGAGAGAGAGAGAGAGAGAGAGAGAGAGAGAGAGAGAGAGAGAGAGAGAATCCGAGAGACAGAGAGAGAGAGAGAGAGAGAGAGAGAGAGAGAGAGAATCAGACAGACAGACAAGACAGAGAGAGAAAGAGAGTGAGGAGAGAGATAGAATCAGATAGACAACCAGAGATGGAGAGAGAGAGAGAGAGAGGGAGAGAGAGAGAGAGAGACAGACAGACACACAGACAGACACACAGACAGACACACAGACAGACAGAGACAGGGATAGACAGACAGACAGACAGACAGACAGACAGGTGTGAGGAGAGAGAGACAGAGACAGAGAAAGAGACAGACAGAGAGACAGAGAGAGACAGAGACAGAGACGGAGACGGAGAGACGGCCAGACAGACAGACTACAGATCCAGTTCCCACAGGTCCACCCACAGCAGAGCCCAGCCGGACCACACTACTACTACGAGACATGACATCAGTCTGCCTCCGCCTCGTGAGGCATGTCGTGACCGTCCGTGGTCGTGGTCGTGACCGTGACCTTGAGCCTCGATCTCGTGCAGCTCCTTGTCCCCGTGGATCTTCATCATGTGCTCCGCGAACCTGGTAAGGTAAGGTAAGGTAAGGTAAGGTAAGGTAAGGTAAGGTAAGTAAGGTAAGGTGAGGTATGGTAAGGTATGGTGAGGTGAGGTAAGGTAAGGTAAGGTAAGGTAAGGTATGGTAAGGTAAGGTAAGGTAAGGTAAGGTGAGGTATGGTAAGGTAATGGTGAGGTAAGGTAAGATAAGGAAAGTAAGGTAAGGTAATGTAATGTAAGGTAAGGTAAGGTATGGTAAGGTAAGGTAAGGTAAAGGTAAGGTAAGTAAGGTAAGGTAAGGTAAGGTAAGGTAAGAGTAAGGTAGTAAGGTAAGGTAGGTGAGTAAGGTAAGATAAGGTAAGTAGGGGGTAGTGAGGTGAGGTGAGGTAAGGTATATAAGGTAAGGTAAGGTAATGGTGTGAGTGTACGGTAAGTGGTAAGGTAGAGTAAGTGGTGAGGTTAGGGTATGGTGAGGTAAGTAGGTGAAGTAAGGTGAGGTAGGTGAGGTAGTAAGGTAAGGTAAGGTAAGGTAAGGTAGTAGGTAAGGGAGGTGAGTGAGGTGAGGTAAGGTAGAGTAAGGTAAGGTAAGGTGAGAGGTAAGGTAAGGTAAGGTAAGGTAGGTGAAGGTAGTGAGGTAAGGTGAAGTGAGGTAAGTAAGGTAAGGTAAGGTAAGGTAAGGTAAGGTAAGGTAGGTAGGTAGGTGAGTGAGGTGAGTAAGGTAGTAGGTAAGGTGTAAGGTAAGGTAGTAATAGGTAAGGTAAGGTAAGGTATGGAAGGTAAGTAAGGTAGAGGTAGTAAGGTAAGGTAGGTAGGTAAGGTAAGGTAGGTAAGTAAGGTAAGGTAGGTAGGTAGGTAAGAGTAAGGTAAGGTAAGGTGGTAAGGTAAGTGGTAAGGTAAAGGTAAGGTAAGGTAAGGTAAGGTAGGTAAGGTAAGAGTGAGTAAGGTAAGGTAAGGTATGGTAAGGTAGGTAAGGTAAGGTAAGGTAGTGATGGTAGGAGGTAGGTAAGGTAAGGTATGGTAAGGTAAGGTAGGTAAGGTAGGTAGGTAAGGTAAGGTAAGGTAAGGTAAAGGTAAGGTAAAGTAAGGTAAGGTAAGGTAAGTATGGTGAGGTAGGTAAGGATAAGAAGGAAAGGGAGTAAGTAGGTAAGGTAGGTAGGTAAGGTAAGGTAGGTATAGTAGGTAAGGTAAGGTAGGTAAGGTAAGTATAGGTAGTGGTGTGGTGTGAAGTAGAAGTTGGTAAGGTAAGGTGAGGGTAGGTAAGGTAAGAGTGTAGGTAGGTAAGAGTAGGTGTAGGTAAGGTGTAGGTAGGTAGGTAGGTAAGTAAGTAGAAGTAGGTGGGTGGAGTAAGTAGGTAGGTAGGAGGAGAAGGAGGAAGTAGTGGTGGATAGTAGGTAGAGGGTAAGGGGTAGGTAAGGTAAGGTAAGTAAGGAGTGGTAGGAGGTAAGGTATGGTAGGAGGTAGGTAAGGTAAGGTAAGGTAGGTAGGTGGTAGGTAATAAGTAAGGTAAGAGGTAGGGTGGTGTAGGTAAGGTAGGTAGGTAGGTGAGTAGGTGAAGAAAGGTAGGTAAGTAGTAAGTAGGGGTGGTAGGTAGGTAGTAGAAGGTAAGAGGAGGAGAGAGGTAGGTAGAAGGTAGGTATGGTGGTAGGTAAGGTAAGGTAGGTGAGGTAAGGTAAGTAGGTTGAGGTGGAAGGTAGAGTGGTAAGTGGTAGGTAAGGGTAAGGTATAAGGTAGGTAGGTGGGTAGTGTAGGAGTAAGGTGAGGAAAAGGTGTAGGTAGAGGTAGGTAGGTAGGTAGGTAAGGTATGGTGTAAAGGGTAAGGAGGGGTGAGGAGGTGTAAGGTAAGGTAAGTAGTAGGTAGATAGGTAAGTAGTGAGGAGAGGTGAGGTAGAAGGTAGTAAGGTAATAAGTAGTAAGAGGTGGTAAGGTAGGTAGGTAGGTAAGTAGGTAAGGTAGGTGAGGTAGGATGAGGTAGGAAGGTAGGTAGAATGAGTAAGAGTAGGTGAGGTAAGGTAGGTGAAGTAGGTAGAGGTAGTAGGTAGGTAGGTAAAGTAGTAAGGTAGGTGAGGAGGTAGTGAGGTAAGGTAAGGTAAGGTAAGATATAGGTAAGGTAGGTAGGTAAGGTAGGTAAGTAAGGTAAGGTAGTAGGTAGGTAGTAGGTAAGGTAAAGGTAAGGAGGTAAGGTAGGTAGGTAGTAGGTAGGTAGGAAGGATGTGAGGTAAGGTAGATAGAGGTAAGGTAAGGATGGGTAGGTATGGTAGGTAAGGTAGGTGGTAGGTAGGTATAAGATGTGGTAAGGAGGGTATAAGTAGGTAGTAGGTAGTAGTAGGTAGGTAGGGGTGAGGAGGGGGTAGTGAGGTGGTTGAGGTAAGTAAGGTGAGTAAGGTAGGTAAGGTGAGGTAGGTAAGGTAAGGTAAGGTAAGGTAAGGTAAGGTGGGTGAGGTGAGGGAGGTAGGTAAGGTAGTGGTGAGTATGGTAAGGTAAGGTAAGGTATGGTGAAGGTAAGTAGGTAAGGTAAGGATAAGTGAGGTAGTAGGTAAGGTAAAGTAAGGTAAGGTAGGTGGTAAGGTGAGGTGAGGTGAGGAAGGTAGGTAAGGTAAGGTATAGGTAAGGTAAGGTAGTGGTAAGGTAGGTGATGTGAGGTAAGGTAGGTAAGGTAAGGTAAGGTAAGGTAGATAAAGTCAGGTAAGGTGAGGTGAGGTAGGTAAGGAAAGGTAAGGTAAGATAAGGCGGTAAGGTGGAGGTGAGGGAGTGAGGTAGGTAGGTGAGGTGAGGTAAGGTGTAAGGTGAGTGAGGTGAGGTAAGGTAGGTGAGATAGGTCAGGTAAGGTGAGGTAGGTAAGGTAAAGGTAAGGTAAGTAAGGTAGGTGAGTAGGTAGGGGTAGGTGGTGAGGTAGGTAAGGGGGTGGTGTGTGAGGTGAGTGGTAGGTGGGTGGTGTGGTAGGTGTGTGAGGTAGGTAGGTAGGTGTGGGTAGGTAGGGGTAAGGTGGTGAGGTGTAGGTAAGGTGGTAGGTAGTAGGTAGGTAGGTGGTGAGTGGGTGGAGGTGGGGAGGGTGTAGGTTGGAGGTGAGGTGAGGGAGGTGGAGTGGGTGAGGGTGGTAGGTGAGGTGAGGTGGGTAGTAGGTAGTGTAGGGTTGTGTAGGTTGTAGGTGGTGGGTGAGGTGAGGGTAAGTGTGAGTAGGTGGTGGGTGGGTAGTAGGTGAGTGGGTAGGTAGGTGGTGGAGGTGGGGTGTAAGTAGGTGTGGATGGGTGGGTGTGTGTGTGGTAGGGTGGGTGGGATGTGAGGTGGGTAGTAAGGTAAGGAATAGAAGGGGGAGGTGGAGGTAGTAAGTAAGGTAAGGTAAGGGTAGGTAGTAGTAAGGTAGGTAGAGTAGAGTAAGGTAGTAGGTAAGGTAGGTGATGGTAGGTAAGTAGGTAAGGTAGTAAGGTAAGAAGGTAAGGTGAGTGTGATAAGGTAGGTAAGTAGATGGTGGGTAGTAGGTAAGTAGATGGAAGGTATAGGTAAGGTATAGAAGGTAAGGTAAGGTAAGTAGGTAAGGTGATGGTAGGTAGGTAGTAGAGGTAAGGTAAGGTAGTAGTGAGTAAGATAAGGTAGTAAGGTAGGGTAGGTAAGTAGGTAAGGTAAGGTAAGGTAAGGTAGGTAAGGTAAGGTAAGGTAAGGTAAGGTAAGGTAAGGTAGATGATAAGTAGTAAGGTAAGGTAAGGTGAAGGTAAGGTAAGATAAGATAAGATACGATAAGTACGTAAGTAAGTAAGGTGAGGTAAGGTAAAAGGTAAGGTAAGGTAAGGTAAGGTAAGGTAATAGGTAGGTAAGGTACAGTAAGGTAGGTAAGGTAAGGTAAGTAAGATAAGATAAGATACAGGTAAAGTAAGGTACGGTAACGGTAAGGTAAGGTAAGGAAGGTAAGATAAGATAAGTAAGGTAGGTAAGGTAAGGTACGGTAAGGTAAGGTAAGTATGTACGATAAGTAGGTAAGGTAAGGTAAGGTAAGGTAAGATAGTAAGATAAGGTAAGGTAAGGTAAGATAAGGTAAGGTAAGGTAAGGTAAGGTAAGGTAGTAAGAGTAAGATAGATAAGTAGATAAGGTAAGTAGAAGGTAAGATAAGGTAAGTAAGGATAAGTAGGTAATGAAAAGGTAAGGTAAGATAAGATAAGATAAGGTAAGGTAAGGTAAGGTAAGGTAAGGTAAGGTAAGATAAGGTAAGTAAGGTAAAGGTAGGAAGTAAGGTAAGATAAGTAAATAAGATAAGATAAGATAAGATAAGAATAGATAAGATAAGGTAAGTAGGTAAGGTAAGTAAGATAAGTGTAGGTAAGGTAAGTAAGATAAGTAAGGTAGATAAGGTCAGGTAAGGTGAAGGTAAGGTAAGATAAGATAAGTAGATAAGTAAGTAGGTAAGTAAGATAAGTAAGGTAAGGTAAGGTAAGGTAGGTAAGGTAAGGTAAGGTAAGTAATGTAAGGTAAGGTAAGGTAAGTAACATAATGTAAGGTAAGGTAAGTAGGTGAGGTAAGGTAATGTAATAATGAAGGTAAGGTAATGTAAGGTCAGGTAAGGTAAGGTAAGGTAGGTAAGGTATTTAAGATAAGGTAAGTCGGTAAGGTAGTAGAAGTGATAAGGTAAAGGTAAGTAGATAAGGTAAGATAAATAGATAAGAAGATAAGGTAAGTATAAGGTAAGGTAAGGTAAGATAAGTAAGGTAAGGTAAGTAAGTAGAAGTAAGGTAAGGTATGTCAGTAAGTAAGAAGTATGATAAGTGTAAGATGTAAGGTAGGTAAGGTAAGGGTAAGTAAGGTAAGTAGATAATGATAGATAGTGTAGGTAAGGTGAGGTAAGGTAATGTAAATAGTAGTAAGGTAAGTAAGATAAGTTAAGGTAAGTGTAAGGTAAGGTAAGATAAGATAAGATAAGATAAGTAGATAGGTAAGGTAAGTAAGTGATAAGGTAAGAAGGTAAGATAAGATAAGTAAGTAGTAAGGTAAGGTAAGGTAGAGGTAAGGTAAGGTACGGTAAGATAAGATACGTAAGTAAGGTAAGGATGTAGGTAAGGTAAGGATAATAAGATAAGATAAGTAAGGTAAGGTAAGATAAGTAAGATAAGAGGTAAGGTAAGAAGTAAGGTAAAAGATAAGGTAAGGTAAGGTGGTAAGGTAAGGTAAGTATAGATAAGGTAAGATAGGTAAGATAAGATAAGGTAAGGTAGATAGGATAAGATAAGATAAGTAAGGTAAAGGTAAGGTAAGGTAGGTAGGTAAGGGTACAGATAGTAAGTCAGGTAAGGTAAGGTAAGGTAAGGTAAGGTAAGTAAGGTAAGATGTAAGATAAGGTAAGGTAAGGTAAGTAAGATAAGGTAAGGTAAGGTAAGGTAAGGTAAGTAAGATAAGGTAAGGTAAGGTAAGGTAAGGTAAGGTAAGGTAATAAAGTAAGGTAAGGTAAGTGGTAAGGGGAAGTTAAGATAAGGTAAGGTAAGGTAAGATAATAAGTGATAAGGTAGTAAGGTAAGGTACGGTAAGGTCAGGTAAGATCGAAAAGGTAAGGGTAGGTAAAGGTACGAATGTAAGGTAGGTGGAAAGTAGGGTGATAGAAAGGTAAGGTCAGGTAAGTGATAGATAATGTAGGTGAGTAAGGTAAGGTACGTAAGGGGTAGTACGATACGGTGTGAAAGGTAAGTAAGTAGGTAGTGGTAAGGTAAGGTAAGGGAAAGGAAAGTGTAAGTAGTAAAGATAGGTTAAGATGGTAGTAGTAAGATAGAAAAAACAAAGGAGATACCGTGTCCAGGAAAGGTAAGGTAAGGTGGTGGTACTCGGTAAGGAAAGGTCAGGAAAAGGGTAAGATAAGGTACGGTAGGTAGGAAAGGGTACAGGAGTACCATCGATCCGTACGGTACGGTACAGGGGGGGAGGTAATGGTACGAAGGAAAGGGGGGTAGTAATAAGTAAGATAGTAGGTGGTATGGTAAGGAAAACGGGGTAAGGTAGATCGAATGAAAAGGTCAGGGTCAAGGAAACAGCTGCTCGAAAGGGAAAAAGGGGTGGGTAACGTGGTAAGGTAGGTAGGTAAGGTAGGTCGAAGTACCGGTAAGGTAAGATCGTAGAACGCTCAAAGTAAGGTAGGTAAGGAATAGGAAGGTCATAAGCTGAGTCCGATAAGATAAGATAAGAGGTAAGTAAAAGTACCTGCAGGTACCTGTAAGGAGGTGGCTGATAATGTAAGGAAAACATGTAGTGATTAAGCTGTCGGTAATCCTGTACTAGATCCTGAAAGTGGTACAGGTCCCGTAGCGTAAGGTATGGTACCTTCTGACTTATTTAATATTCAATTTAAGGTACTGTATTCACTCATTTACCTACCTTAGGCTGAAGTATTAACATACCTTTCAATTCCTCACTTACCTCACTTTTAATACATTACCTTTCAATACATTCACTATTACCTTACTACTTACTTACCTTACCTTTACCCCCTAACCTTACCTATACTTACCTTTACTATACTACTTATCCTTTCATTACTTCATACCTCCCTCCCCTACCTTACCTTACCTTTTCTTACCTTACCTACCTTACCTCACCTACCTTACCTGACCTTCTTCAACCTTACCTTAACTACTTACTCAACCTTACTCATTCAACCTCACCTCACTTACCTTACCTACTTCATCACCTCCTCACTTCCCCCTTTATCTTACCTTAACCTTACCTACCTTACCTAACCTACCTTACCTCCCTTTACTTACCTTCCCTTACCTTACCTTACCTCACCTTACCTCACATACTCACCTTACCGAACTTATTCCTCCCTTACATTACCTTTACCTACAACCTACCACTTACTTTACCTTCCCATTTCCCCCCATTTCCCCTTTTATTCTTTCCTCCCTACCTCATTCACCTTACCTTAACCTTTTTCCCTTTACCTCCCCACCTCACCTCACCTTACCTCCCTTACTACCTTCCCTTACCTACCTCCCCCCCTTACCTCCTTCCCCCTTTACCTTCCCTTCCCCCATTACCTACCTCCCCTCCCTTACCCCCCATTACCCCTTACCTTTTCCCTTCCTTACCTTCCCCCCCACCTTACCTTCCCTATTATCTTATTTACCTTCCCTTTCCCTTCCTCCCCTTTACCTCCCCTTCCCCCCTCCCCTCCCTTTTTCCTTATCTTACCTTTACCTTACCTCCCTTTTCCTTACCTTCCCTTTCCCTTTACCTCCCCTTTACCCCCTCCATTACCTTTTTTTTCCTTACTACCAAATTCCCCCTTTACCTTACAATTTACCTTACCTTACCTTACCTTACTTACCTTACCTTACCCTTACCTTCCCTTTAAACCTACCTTCCCCCATACCTTACCTTACCTTTCTTATTTTTCCATACCCACCATACCTTCCTTACCTACTTACCCCCTTCCCTTACCTCCTTACCTACCTCACCTACCTTACCTTCCCTTTACCATACCTCCCCATCCCTTACCTTACCTTTCTTCCCTTACCATACCACACCAACCTTTTCCACCCCCTCCCTTCCCCTTCCCTTTACCTTTCCTTTTTCACCTCACCCCCTTACCTTACCTCCCTCACCTAAAACCTCCTAACCTCACCTTCCCCTTTCCTTTAAACCTTTTAATTTTCCTTCCCTTTAACACCCCCATCCCGTACCTTACCATACCATATTTTCCCTTAAACCTTACCATACATAACCTTTACCTTCCCCCTTACCTTCCAATACCTCACCATCCCTTTAAACCTTCCCTTCCCATACCCCACCAAAACCTTTAAATTTCCCTTACCTTATCTTACCTTACCTTTACCTCCCCATACTTACCTTACCCCTTCCTTATTTAAACCTTTTCCCCTTCCCTTTTCCCTTTTATTCCTTTTCCCTAAAACCAACCTTACCTTACCTTACCCCTTTAACCTTCACTTATTCCCCAACCTTACAATTTACCTTACCTTCCCTTTTATTTTTCCTTCCTTACCTTCCCTTACCTTCCCTTACCTTTCCTTATTACCTTACCTTTTCCCTTTAACCTTATCCTTCCCTTTCCCCTCAATTCCCCTCCCCTCACCTCATTTTAAACCTTATTTTTACCCTTACCTTCCCTTACCTTCCTTACCTTATTTCCCTTACCTTACTTTACTCCCCTTACCTTACCTTACCTTACCCCACCTAAACCCTCCCCTCCCCTACCTGCCCCTTTACCCTCCCTTCCCTTTCCTGCCCTGCCTGACCTGCCCTGGCCTTGTTTTAAAACCTAAACCTAACCTCCCTTACCTGCCTGACCTGACCTGACCTAAACCCTTACCTCAATCACACCCACCTTACCTTACCTTACCTCACCTCCCCTACATCACCTTACCTTCCCTTTCCCTTTTTCTTCCTTACTCACCTTACCTTCCCTTACCTTCCCTTTCCTTACCTCACCTAAACCTCCCCCTCACCTCACCTCACCTTCCCTAAACCTCACCTCACCAAAACCTCCCCCTTACCTCCCCCTCACCCCCCCCTCACCTTCCCTCACTAAATTACCTTCCCTTACCTCACCCCCCTTATTACCTTTTTCTTACCTTACCTTCCCTTACCTCACCTCACTAACCTACCTTACCACTCCCCCTTCCCTTTCCACTTCCCTTTCACCCACCTCACCTCACAAACCCCCCTCATCTCATCTACCTCCCCTTCCCTGCCCTTATCTTCCCCCCCTTCCCCTTCCCTCACCCCCACCCTTAAACCTCCCTCACCTTACCTCACCTTCCCTTTGACCTTATCTTACCTTCCCTTTTTCCTAACTCACCTCACCCTTACCTCACCTTAACCTAATTTTAAATTTCCCCTCCCCTTTCCCCTTCACCTTACCTACTTCACCTCCCCCTCACCTCACCTTCCTAAACCTTTTCTTCCCCTTATCTTCCCCCTTCCCTTCCCTTACCTCACCTACCCCCTCACTCATCACCTTACAAAACCTTACCCTTTCCCTTATTTTACCTTACCTAAACCTCCCCTCCTTACCTGACCTTATCTTTCCCTTACCTCACCTCACCTCAACCCACCTCACCTTACCTTCCCTTTTTTCTTCCCTTACCTCCCCAAACCTCACCTAACCCTTTAGGGCCCTTATCTCCCCCTTAAACCTTTTACCTCACCTCACCCTCACCTTTACCTCACTTAAACCCTCCCTCCCCTTTTACCTTCCCCTCACTTAAACCTCACCTCACCTCCCCTTACCCCCCTTATTTTAAACCTTACTTCCCTTCCCTTTAAATCACCTCCCCCTTCCCCTGATTTTAATCTTCCTTTTTAACCTTTACCTTACCTCCCCTTTACCTCACATCCCCTCCCCTTTCCCTGACCTTATTTTCCTTACCTTCCTTACCTTACCCCCACCTCCCCCTCCCCTTTTCCCGCACCCCCACCTTCCCTTTTCTTTCCTTCCCCAAAACTCACCTTCCCTTACCTTACCTCTTCTCTCCACCTCACCTCCCCTTCCCCTTACCCCCCTCACCTCCCCTAAACCCTCCCCTCACTCACTCCCCTTTACCTTCCCTTCCTTTAAACCTTACCCTTACCCCCCCTCCCGTCCCCTTCCCTCCCTTACTTTTCCCTTTTAACCTTCCCATACATAAACCATACCTTCCCTTTTCCCTTTTAAACCATCCCTCACCATCCCTTACCTTACCTTACCTTACCCCACCATACCTTACCTTCCCTTTCCCTTTATCTTCCCTTCCCTTTACCTCCCATCCCTTACCTTCCCATCCCTTTAACCCTTCCCTTACCTTCCCTTTTACCAAAACCTTACCTCACCATACCTTACCTTACCCCTTCCCCCTACCTTACCTACCCTTTTCCTTCATTTTCCCCCTTACCTCCCCCAAACCTTTCCCCTTTCCCTAACCCCCTTTACCTTCCCCTTTTCCCTCCCCTTCCCTTTCCCCTTTCCCCTTTCCAACCTCACCTTCCCTTTACCTTACCTTTTTCCTTCCCATCCAACCTCCCCTTTAACCTTACCCCCTTTAAATTCCTTCCCCTTACCTTACCTCCCTCCCCTCCCTTTAATTTCACCTTACACTCACCTACCTTCCCTTTAACCTTTTTTTTTACCCATCACCCATCCCCTTTAACCTTTACCTTCTTACCTTACCCTTCCCTTTCCCCCTTTTCCTTTCTAATTTAACCTCACCTTTCCCTTTTCCAATCACCTT
>JAMYXO010005879.1:0-14667 GCA_033310375.1 Conus canariensis | reverse complement strand
TCGGCACCCACAGCCCACTGATAAAGGAAAATTCACCTGCAGCAACGGGCCGCTCGAGGATCAGGGTTTTTTCACCACAGCGGGCGCTGCAACCCACAACTGACTGATCCATGGCGCAAAAACCATTTTTCCTCCAGACAGACGGAGGGCCCAAACTTTGCGTCATTTGTGCCTTGTTTTGGTGTGCATTTTTTTCCCTTTTTTGTTTGTTGATGTCTGTCTTTCTTTCTATCTATCGATCTTTCCTTCTCTCTTTCTCTTTTCCAGTCTTCTGTACTCCCTTTCTTTCATTCTATCGTTCTTCCTGTGTACCTTCTTTTCTCTCTTTTTTTCTTTTTTCTTCCGATATCAATCGCAGACAGAACAAAATTCAACAAATGTGACATTTTAACTCTTTCGATTCAGAACTTCTAACTCATTTCCTTGGCAGTACAAACTAATGTTTTGATAGATTTCTTTTGCGCCCAATCAGCGAATTGATTAGAAAAGACAAAAAGAAAACTTTTCTATTCAAACAAATGCTGACCATTTTCAGACAAGGGAAGTAATTATTTGGAATCAGATCATCTAATTCCTTCCCTTGGCTATCGAAACTAATATTTCTACGCGTGAACTGACTTGAACGGGTTCATTTTGCGCCCAGTAGTTACACGAAAAGAAGTGGCTGATTGCTCGCTCTTTGTTTCGAATTGTCCTAAGTGTTGGTTAATCTTGCCTGAAGAAGAGGGCCAAAGAGGTCTCGAAACGCGTCGTGTTTTGTTTTGTCTTTTGTTGCCCCTATCTTTTTTTCTTCTTGTCCAACGTACAGAACAGTCCTTTCTCTGTTAGGTTTGTGTCAGTTTCCGCCTGCAGTTATCTCACTGTCAGTTTTGTTTTCTTCCTTTTATGCGCGCTCTGTCAGCAAAGATTGCACAAACACTACAGAGTTCATTTTAACCACACGTAGTAAAAGGGGTGAAATATGTGGCCCAGCGACAATGCCACTAATGCTTGGAGTTGATCTAACGGGGATGCATGATCACTCAGCGAATTCATTACAACTGAAAACACTTTCTATCGAAAAAAAAAGTTGAACATTTTCAGACAGGAGAAGTAGGGTTTTTTTTCATTAATAACTTCAGATTCATTCCTTTGCTGTATAAAGTAGTGTTTCTACACGTCAACTGAATTAAAGGGAAGAGAATATAGATTCTTGCCAGTCCTTTTTTTTAACTTAAATTTGTTGTTGTTGTTGCTATTTTGGTGTTTTAACATCAGGACAGCTTCAAATCACACTGTGGATGAGAGTTCTGCAGATATGAGTTGGGCCACAGAAAGGGAAATAACTACAAAAGAATTATAGTAGTACGCTCCGACGTACGGACAGGCACAAATATACGCAGCTACGTACGTATGCATGTATGCACACACACACACACACACACACACACACACACACACACACACACACACACACACACGCACACACACACACACACACACACACACGCCTGTTTTGAATAAATAGACTGGGGTGTGTTTCTGGACGATGAGAGCCCACTAGACAAGACAACTGACGTGATCTCCAGCTACATCAACTTTTGCGTGGGCATGGTACTACAGACAATGGAGATCAGGCTGTACCCAACTCCAAGCCCTGGATCACCAAGGACCTGAAACAGCTGCTGAAAGAGAGAAAGTCAGCTCTGAAAGAAAAGGACACCAGGAATATGCAGCTCACCTAGAAGAAGATCGACAAGAGGATCAGGGAGGAGAAGAAGTACTCTGCAAAACTCGAGGACAACTTCCGGCAAGGTGACTCCAGGAAGTGCTGGCAGAACATCTCTGCCATAACAGGGTACAGGTCCAAGAAAGCTGAACTGAGAGCAGACGACGAGAGGAGATTGGCCAATGTACTGAATGTGTTCTACACACGTTTTGACCAGCGGGACTTCAGCATTGAGCAGCAGCGAGCCATGGACACGGTGCCCCAGCTCCCTGGATCCCCAGTGACCATCAATGAAAAGGAAGTCCGCAGACTGTTCAGGAAGCTGAATGTCAGAAGTGCCTCTGGTCCGGATAGCATCAGCAGTAGGACTCTGAAAACCTGCAGCAACTCCTTGGCCCATGTCTTCAGAGAGCTGTTCCAGCGAACATTTCAGGAAGGCCATGTTTCGCGATTATGGAGGTCATCCACAATCATTCCTGTGCCAAAGAAGAAAGTGATCAGTCAGCTCAACGACTACAGACCAGTGGCGCTAACATCAGTCCCCATGAAATGTACTGAGGAAATTGTCCTCAAGCATCTCAGGGGAGAAACTGAAGACCATCAAGATCCACTGCAGTTCGCCTACACCAGAGGTAGGAGCACAGAAGATGCCATCCAGACAATGCTGCACCACTTCCACCAGCACCCTGATAGGCTCGGGACGTTCGCCAGGGTTCTGTCTGTGGAGTTTTCAAGTGCTTTCAACACCATTCAGCCCCATCACCTCGTCGGGAAACTACTGGCCATGGCTGTTAACCCAGAGATCATCAAATGGATCTTCAGCTTCCTGACTGACAGACCACAGCAAGTCGTAGTTGGCCGGGTTGTCTCTGATGTCCTGGTGACCAATGCAGGAGCTCCCACAGGGGTGTGTTCTGTCGCATGCCCTGTTCACCATCTACACAGCTGACTGCCGCACCAGGGAGGCATGCAGTCTGCAGACCAAGTTCGCAGATGACACGTCACTTACAGGGCTGATGCACGACTCTGATGAAACCATGTACCGAGAGACAGTCAGCAAGTTGGTGGACTGGTGCGACAGGGAATTCCTTCAGCTCAATGTCACCAAGACAGAGGAGATGGTCATCGACTTCCGCAGGAACCCAAGCAGCACCCACCCACTTGTCATCAAGGAAGAGGAAGTGCGCATTGTGCGCACCTACAAGTACTTCGGCAAGTCATTGACAAGTTGGAGTGGACCCCTAACATCGACATGTGCTGCAAGAAGGCCAACCAGCGTCTTTTCTTTCTGCGGAAGCTCCCACAGTTCAGGGTCAACAGCACCTTCCTGAACTTGTTCTATCAGTCAGTGATCCAGTCCATCATCCTCTACAACCATCTGTGCTTCCAGTCGTAACGCTGGTCGACTGCTGTCCATGAGATGCAGGACATCCAGATATAAAGATTATTTTCTGCCATCAGCAATTAGAGCCCTGAAGGAGGCTTGCAGGCGGAATTGAAAATCGATGCCCTTGCTGGCAGATACAGTAAAACAGTAATCATCCTGTCCGCTCCCCCTGTCCTCACTCCAGCCAGTCCATCTTTAAGGTACCCTCCTCAACCCATTCCTCCGTCTCCATCCCCATCTACCCCCCTCCCCTCCCCACTGCACCCTCCCTCCTCCCCCCTTCTTCCAATCAAAACTGTACTGATCTCAGGATTATAATGTTGGTGTAATGATGATGATGATTGCAGTGATAATGATAATTAAAATAACTGAATTTTGAAACCCACGCATACTTAAACAGACTCATGATAGACATTCAAGCACATGCAGATATGCTGGCAAGCATAGGCACCCACATTTATGCACTCATTTATGCATTCTTGCTTTCATGCACACACAACACATACACAGAGAGCGACACTCACGCGCTTATGCACAGATGCATGCACATCCACAGGCACACACATACATGTGTACACACACAGGCACACTTACACACGCACATGCACACACATGCTCACACAGATGCGCACACTCACAATCAGACTTGAGCACACATGCCCACACACAGGCACAATTAGTACTGATCAATGGTTACATACATATTCAATGTGGTTGTGCTGTTGTGGGGTATATTATGGAGATCTAGTCCTTTGATCTTATGTTCATATCAAATTTATAACCATGATGTGTTGACAAATTTTAGTTTATGAATTTCTGTGTGAGAGAGAGAGAGAGAGAGAGAGAGAGAGAGAGAGAGAGAGAGAGAGAGAGAGAGACACCACATACACACACACACAATCACACACACACGCATACACTCACACACACACACACACACACACACACACACACATACTCACTACCACACACGCTCACGCACACACACTCACGTGCACACACGCTCGCGCGCGCACACACACGCACCCATACACTAACACACGCACACTTACACACACACACACACACACACACACACACACACACACACACACACACACACACACACACACACACACACACACACACACACACACACACACACACACACACACCACACACGTGCGCGCGCGCCCAAACACACACACACATACAGTGCACGCAAAGAGAGAGAGAGAGACAGACAGACAGACAGACAGACAGACAGAGACAGAGACAGACAGAGACCGAGGCAAAGACATAAAGAGAGAGAGAGAGAAAGAGAGAGCGAGAGAGAGAGAGAGAGAGAGAGAGAGAAAGAGAGAAAGGGAGAGAAAGAGACAGACAGACAGACTGAGCCAGAGAAAGGGTGAGAGCTGTTACATGACCACAATCATAAACAAGAAAAAAACAACAACATGAAAACCCTCACACAGACAGAAGCATTAATAGCAAAAGCAAGAGACATTGACACACACACAACACACACACACACACACACACAAACACATATATATATATATATATTATATATATATATATATATATATATATATATATATATATATATACAGAGAGAGAGAGAGAGAGAGAGCATGATGGAATAAACTCCAGTTTCCTCGTTCGTGAACTGAATGGTGAAAGCCACATAGAAAAGTTTCATGTCCACAAACACCCAAAGGTCAAAAGAGCGCGCAGCCCTCAGTCGGTCAATGGACATGACAATGCCCAGTGGTCAGGCAGCTGGAACCACTTCTGCCTGTTTCCCAAACATGACTTCCATGACCTTTCTGCCTTCCCGCCTCCTAATCAATTAGGTAATTGGTTGTTAAAAGGTCGAGGGCAAGAACGGCAATGACATGTGTGTGTACACACCCCACCTCAATCGCCCACCACGTTCCCTGCTTTTGAACTGTGACCAGTCGTCCATGATCAATAACACAGGCTTGTGTTCGTTTAATTGCTAATGAAGTCTCTCTCTCTCTCTCTCTCTCTCTCTCTCTCTCTCTCTCTCTCTCTCTCTCTCTCTCTCTCTCTCTCGTCCTTGTTGATGATGCTAATGTTGTTTCTGGTGTTGTCTTTGCTGCTATTGATCTATTTCATCATCATTTTACCAAAGAGTGTGTCTGACAATATGTTTACTTATAACAAAGTAGAATTGCAAGGATAAACTGGAAGACTAGACATTGTTTAATTGGTTTATTGTTGAGTACCAAAGTCTCTCTCTCTCTCTCTCTCTCTCTCTCTCCTCTCTCTCTCTCTCTCTCTCTCTCTCGGAACAAACAGGGGTTTTCAAAGAATTTCCGAGGTATGTATTCACACCTTAAATCTTGTAGGACAGGACAACATTGTCTTCAGAGCACCTGTTGCCACAACATGAAGAGCTTTTGAGTTGAGGAGAACAAGCATTCACTTCACCAGATAGTTCTGGACCCACATTTGCTGTTCTTCCATTGAAGTCTCCGTTTAGTAAAAGAAACACATCAGGAAATTCCAAAATTTTATCAGTAATAACATTTTCAAGCATATTGATGCCATTATCTATACCAAAGAAGGAATAAAAAGGTGAGCTTTCTGGTGGTATATAGGTACAAATATGCAAGACATCTTTGGGCAGACCCAAAATACATTTTGAAATAAGAAACATCATCGTATTATTACACTCAGTATCTATTTTTTGTACATATTTTGATAATTCATTTTTTATTAGACAAATTATACCACCTGATCTTCTCCCTTGCGCTGTAAACTGAGTCGCTGGTTTGCAGAAAATTTTGTAATTATTAAACACACTAGACTGAAAGTTTTCAACAAAAGTTTCAACGAGACATATGAAATCAAATGACAAAATATAATTGATAAAACTGCGGTCCTTTAACTTCGACAACAAGCCATTCACGTTCCAGTGTAATAAAGACATGCCAAATCTAGTATTATATACACCATTTGCTCGACAATCACTTTCACACACACGATGTACATTTTCCTGTTTTCTCATTGAACCATTGTTTCCATGCTCGCAACAAAAATGATCAATCTGAAAAGTTTCATTCGTATCAGAGCAAACTGACACAGAAATATCACCATCTACATCTTTCCTATTACACTTATTGAGATCAACAGTGTAGCTGTTCTTACTTTCCTTAGAAGGACCACTCGGTAATGAAGTCGACCCAGTGACCGACTGACGACAGCTGACAGGCGAGCTAACTAGGCCGCCGTGAGCACTGCCGTTCGACAGCAGCGACAGCACGGTAGCAGTGTCACCCGCCGTGTCACAATTCAGTGAATCGCCCTGTTCAGCACGCGCAAACGAGGGGGTAGAATTTAAGCGATACGGTGACTTGATTTGATTTGTTCCTGTTATGACATTTGAAAAATTGTGGACAAAAGATTGTCTCGGAGGACAGATAGAACTTACGCTGTTGTCAATATCAGGCCGGCCGGATTGTTAAGCCATCGGTTTAAGATTTTTATCTCCATCCAGACAGAACCTTTCTCCGTCTATGATCAAATGATCAAAGACCATGGTGGCTCTTCTGTTCTCTCTCCTCGCATTCTTCAAATGCGGAACCAAGTTCCTCCGTATTTCCCTCACCCTTTGCGTAAAATCTTCGCCAATGAAGATTTTACTGCCCCGTAATTTGTATCTGGCATTGAGAATTTGTTCCTTACTTTTATAAAACGTACACCTTCCGATGATTGGGGAGTCAGGTTTTCGATTCAAGCGATGAAGTCTATCGAACTCGATGTCCCGGGGTAGCTCTAGTGTGTCTGTCAGCAAGTCTTTCACGAGTCCTTCACATTCATCTCTGGTTTCGTTGTCACGTCTTCGTATTCCATGAAAGATGATATTGTTTCTTTTCGAGCGTCCCTCTAAATCGTCAGTTTTTTGTTCTAAAGCTTCCAACCGTTCACACAGAGTTTGATTCTGCTCCTTCAACTGCTGATTTTCATGCTTTAAATCCCTCACTTCCTCCCTCAAAGATGCAACCTCTTCATGTAATCCCGCACACATGTCTTTCACTTCTTTCACATCTTTCTTCAAGCCATCACACTTACAGTTCAAATCGTTGAGAGAGGCCAGAATTTCCTTCATCATCGGGTCACCAGACGTCTTAGATGGGGTAGATGGGGATCCGGAAGAGCCACCGCTTGCGGATGCCAGTCGAGTCTGTCTCAGGCTCTCTGCCTTCCCAGCAGGTCCGGGTCCCGGGTTCAATTCCACATCGCCACAGCGATGCAGAAAAACGCCGAGGTACAAATACGCCAGGAGGAGACCAACGATGACACCGTCCCGTAGCTTTGAGATTTTCAATGTCCGCAAAAACAAAGATTTTCTTTGCATTGCTCGACGATACATGAATGCAATGAACACCGGTACAAATCCGCCACAGACGGCCCGAAAAGCCAAAGTTACCTCCGGCATGGTCACCTCCAACACGTTTCAGGATCCAGGTAAGGCTTACGCTCCCGTAGTACGATTTTAAACACGGAGCTCCTGACAGCCGGTGTTTACACTAAACAACCGGAAATGCGCCCCCGAGAGAGAGAGAGAGAGGAAGAGAGACAGAGAGAGAGAGAGACAGAGAGAGAGAGACAGAGAGAGAGAGACAGAGAGAGACAGAGAGAGAGAGAGATGGACAGACAGACAGACAATCAGACAGACGGACAGAACCCTGAAAAGAGGATTAATGAGTATGGAGACGGCTCCTAAAGCACCAGCACAGAGAGAGAGGAGGGCAGGGGGACCATGTGGGCGCCCTCCGTGCGCCAGAGAGAGAGAGAGAGAGAGAGAGAGAGAGAGAGAGAGAGAGAGAGAGAAGAGAGTTTATTCAATGAGGCGATGGCCGCTTTCGAAGGTGGTGTATAAACAACATAGAATACAGGTACAGGAGATGTTCACTACAGAATTAAAACAAATCTTAAATAAATGTTAGCGAACCGCCCAGAGAACGTGGACAAACGAGTCACAAGACGAAACACAACGCGTTTCGACCTCTTAGGTCTTCATCGGGTGAGACATAAACTTCACAGGGTTCAGCGCAAGGAAGAAAGAAGGAAGAAGGTGTTGATTCAACGCCTTCTTCCTTGCGCTGAACCCTGTGAAGTGATCTGAAGCGATCAAAGCTAAGTGAATTTTCGTTGTTTTATTCGTTTATGTCTCACCCGATGAAGACCTAAGAGGTCGAAACGCGTTGTGTTCCGTCTTGTGACTCTGTCCACGTTCTCTGGGCGGTTCGTTAACATTTATTTAAGATTTGTTTAGATTTCCGCCTGCAGTCGTCTCGCTTTGCAACTAGAATTAAAACGCCAAATGGGTAGAGAAACATGAGAAAATTGATTACAGAATTATGAGCAATATCCAGATCGAATTTTAGATGCTTTATATAAATAAACAGCAGACTGTTTGACAATATCTTCACGCTTAAATGACGTCTTAGTTCCAGCTTGAGCGCGCCTCCAGCAAAATTCCCACGCACTGTTTACTCTCTCTCATAGTGAGAAGGGATAGTGCAGACAGAGGCACTGAATGCTCGTAAAGTAAACAAAATGGTATGCACTCGTTCATTAGGTGTGTGTGTGGGGGGGGGGGGGGGGGATGCACTACTCTGTTTCGTTACAGTAATCGTACTTTCGTTTCAAAACATTCCTTCTTTGTGGTGGATTCCGTACTCAGTGCATTAATTACAATACACTTATTTGTATCACATCTATAAAAGTGCCTTATATTCACGCAAACAGTTGTATTTGCTGTAGGAATACGGTTCTGCTGTTCACCTAGGGGGCTCACAGACACCTGATACTGTAGAATCCACTGACTTAGGGACGGCTTTCCGCTCCTTTGACTCACGGTACTGCAGTAGACGCTATGCTTTACCATGTGGGTATGAAGGGAAAAGAGTAGGAAAATATGGCAGAGAAGAAGGTAAGGAAATAGACTCACAAGAAGAAGAAAGAAGAACGGAAGAAGTAGCCAGAGACTTGAATGAAACAGACAACACAAGAGGAAAATGCAATAAAGTAACGACGGGGTGACTGCTCTGAAATGCTTTCACGCGCATGAGAGAGAGAGAGAGAGAGAGAGAGAGAGAGAGAGAGAGAGAGAGAGAGAGAGAGAGAGAGAGAGAGAGAGAGAGAGAGAGCTTACCTTTTTTAATGATAGAAAGAGATAGACGCAATTAATTATTACGAACATAGCAAGGTAAAGAGAAGCAGAGAGAGAGAGAGAGAGAGAGAGAGAGAGAGAGAGAGAGAGAGAGAGAGAGAGTTGACAAGAATCTTTTTCCAAGGGAAGTAATTGTTGACAAAGACCAAGTATGCTTTCTTCTTGTATTTCTTAGGAGAACACAAAACCCACCAAATTCCAACGTTTACTTCTGTAAAGAAAAATAGGTCTTTATGAGAACAAATAGAGGTGTGTTGTATTCGGGGAGTAGATGGAATTTGACACTGTACATGATCAGTATAAAGCTTGTGGTGGTGGTTGAAATGATGGCACTGTTGCTCATTCCATACGGTATGAACATTGGTGTTTGATTGAAGTCACTATGAATGCACTGGGAAACGTCATGAGATTGTCCGGGGCTACGTTGTATACAGGCAGCTGAGCAGGAACACTGAGAGTGTCACCGTCTGATGACGCTGACCTTTCTGGAACTGCTTGCAATTTGTCTTGGAACCTGCACTGTCGTCCGATTGGAAGACATCATCAGTCTGTCTTCGCCTGCACTGCCTACCACTCCACACCATCACAACGACATGGGTGCACACTTTACCACCTGCCTACAACTCCAATAGCTGCTTTAGGTTGTTTTTGGTTTTGGTTTTGTCTTTGTGCGTAATGCCGCTGACATACATGAACAACCAGACAGACAGACGCAGGGAGAAATCATAAGGCTCATTGCTGAGGGACTGGCATTGGTAATAATAATGATAATAATTAATTTCAAAGTGAGATGACTGCAGGTGGACATTTGAAACGAACCTAACAGAAAAAAAGTCTTCCGCCAGATAAAAGGGAGCTAGACAAAGAAGACAAAACCATGACGCGTTTCGACCTCTGTGCTCTTCTTTCAGGCCAGACAAATAACATTGCAGATAATGAACACGAAAAAGGAACAATCGCTTCTCTCCTCCAATTGAGCGCCAAATGATCATAATGCAGAAATCGACGAAAATGATATGTCAGACACGTATGATTTATGTACAGTGCCTTTTTCAATGATGATTGCTCAAAGCCAGAGTCATAAGAAACGCTCGTGCAGAAAAACAGATGTCATTAAGAAAGGAATCACCCTCACAAACAGGTTTAAAGCCTACATACTCAATGTCCAGACCCTCTAACAAATGGAACCAAAGCATTTCGTCACAGAGCACGCGCTTTTCTATATATGTAATTATTTATGAGGATTCAGTTCATCGGTGGCATAATGAACTGTTTGGACCAACAGTTTTGTCATCCTTCCAGGGTAGTGGAGAGAGAGAGAGAGAGAGAGAGAGAGAGAGAGAGAGAGAGAGAGAGAGAGAGAGAGAGAGAGAGAGAGAAATGACGGTGGAAGGGGAAGAAATCTGCACTGCAATCACACCAATATCTACCACTGTACTTTAAACTACAGTCACGCCAATATCTACCACTGTACTTTAAACTACAGTCACACCAATATCTACCACTGTACTTTAAACTACAGTCACGCCAATATCTACCACTGTACTTTAAACTACAGTCACGCCAATATCTACCACTGTACTTTAAACTACAGTCACACCAACGTCTGCCACTGTACTTTAAACTACAGTCACACCAATATCTACCACTGTACTTTAAACTACAGTCACACCAATATCTACCACTGTACTTTAAACTACAGTCACACCAATATCTACCACTATACTTTAAACTACAGTCACACCAATATCTACCACTGTACTTTAAACTACAGTCACACCAATATCTGCCACTGTACTTTAAACTACAGTCACACCAATATCTGCCACTGTACTTTAAACTACAGTCACACCAATATCTACCACTGTACTTTAAACTACAGTCACGCCAATATCTACCACTGTACTTTAAACTACAGTCACGCCAATATCTACCACTGTACTTTAAACTACAGTCACACCAACGTCTGCCACTGTACTTTAAACTACAGTCACACCAATATCTACCACTGTACTTTAAACTACAGTCACACCAATATCTACCACTGTACTTTAAACTACAGTCACACCAATATCTGCCACTGTACTTTAAACTACAGTCACACCAATATCTACCACTGTACTTTAAACTACAGTCACACCAATATCTACCACTGTACTTTAAACTACAGTCACGCCAATATCTACCACTGTACTTTAAACTACAGTCGCACACACACACACACACACACGGAGAAAGTGGAATGAGTTCGCGCGCGCTCGCACACGTAACGTGGCAGTATGTTCAAACGCACTCTTATTGCTTTCTTATATCTCTGTCGCTTTCACTGTCAAGGACTTTCGTAGAGTGTTTACCGTCATATCCATAACAGCAACTGTGATTAGATTTGGTATCAAACACACAGGACTGGCGAAGTTGGTTTTAATAGGAGCCATGCCATAGATCATACTTCAGCCCTGCTCAGCCTTTCTTTTTTTGGTTTTTATGTCGTTGTTTTTTGTTTAGCAATATTCCTCGTAGTTAATGCTTTCTTTTTCTTTAAAAATGTTATAACTTCTGATTAATTTTGGTTTCTAATTTGAAAAGAAATCCAAAATGGGGCAGGAAACGTAAACAGTAATTAAAACAATACGTACAGCATCTCTTGCTCCTTTTTGAACTAAACCCACCACCATCACTTTCAAAGGAAACAATTACAAAGAAATCTTGCTGTATGTTCCGACGAACAGACCGGCACCAACATATGCAGCTACGCGCGCGCATACACATAGAGAAACAGACACACATTCATGCATGCACGCACGCACGCATGCATGAACGTGTTCGGAGGGAAAGCAGTGTACTCGGCATTATCTTCGCCTTCCCACGAAAAGGAAAAAAACAAACAAACAAGCACACTCACAAAGCGAAAAATTTGCGCTGCCGACGGTAGGGGGCGAGAGCTTGAGGTCGACCTGTTCCCATTGAACCGTGGTGTTATTTCTATGACAGAATAGCCAGTCGTCCTCCTCGCGATGGGAGAAAAAAAAACTCGGGGAGAAACCAGCGGAACAAGATGTACGTTGTGTGGTCTGCCAGTTAGGTCAGACGAGATAAACGGGAGGCGAACACAGCATACTGTTGTTGCCCACGAAGAGAACAAACAAGCAACCAAAAACATTCTCTTGTTGAGCGTCTTCTTCTTTCTTTCTTCTTCTTCTTGAAAAACTCCTGTTTTTCTTTGTCCATCTTCTATCATTTTTCCTATACTTTACTGTTTAAAAATTCAGTTTATGTCTTTGTATCCTTTTCTGGAGTTGCTTTGTTGTCTCTCTCTTCTCTCTCTCTCTCTCTCTCTCTCTCTCTCTCTCTCTCTCTCTCTCTCTCTCTCCTCTCTCTCTCTCTTCTTCAAACTTGCTCGTGTCCGTCTTTCATTCTCTCTGTACTTCATTGACCATTTCTATGTTCATGTCTTGTCAATTTTTGCGTTGTTTTGTTGACTATTTCTCTCTTTATTGAAAACATCCTCATCGTGCCTCCCTTTCATTCTTTCTGTACTCTCCTTGTTGTTGTTGTTGTCGAAAATTTCTATGTTTGTCTTTGGCAACCTCGACCCAGCAGACCTGGAGACAGCAGCTTCAGACCGGGTCAGCTGGCGGTCCACCATCAAGGCCGGCATCAAGCAAGCAGAGCAGAGCAGAGGAGAGAGGCCCAGTGGGAAGAACGGAGGCGCCGCAGACGGGCAAAGAATGGCGTAGGCACCCACAGACACTGATGACGGAGACTTCACCTGCAGCACAACACCATTGTCTCTCCAGACAGACGGATGGCAACTTTGTGTCAATTGTGCCTTGTTTCGGTGTGCACTTCTTTCTTTTTGTTGGTTGATGTTTGTCTTTCTTTCTATCTATCGATCTTTCCTTCTTTCTTCCTATCTTCCAGTCTTCTTTACTCCCTTTCTTTCGTTCTTTCTTCCTGTGTCTCCTGTTTTCTCTCCTTTTTTCTTTCTTCTGCCCCCCCCCCCCCCCCCCCCCCCCAACTTTCAAAGTTGCTTTCTTTCCTTTGTATCTTTCTCTCTTGATTTCTTTATTAAAAAGTCGTTCGTCAGTTATTTCCTATTTTTGCTGGATGTCTTTTGTCCATGTTGCTGTTTTGGTTGCTGTCATTTCGTAATCCCATCCCTGCTTTCTTCTGTCTATCTCTGTTTGTCTCATTCTTTTGTCTGTACTCGTCGCTGTGCCTCTTGTGTCTCTTTGTGTCTGTCTGTCTGTCTGTCTGTCTGTCTATCTGACTCTCGTATTTCCTCTCGGTCTGTTTGATCTGTCTCATGCTGTGTTACATTTTGTGTGTGTGTGTGTGTGTGTGGTGTGTGTTGTGTGTGTGTGTGTTGTGTGGTGTGTGTGTGTGTGTGTGTGTGTGTGTGTGTGTTTTGTCATGTGTGTGTCTTTGGTATGTTGGGGTTCTTTTGACCAATTCCCTTCTTAATTAGTGTAATGCCATTAAAGAGTGCTGAAGATGTCTTATGTGTCATGTTCAATCAGTGATAACGGGACCTAATTGTCATCTTAACTTATTCTTGACGTTTTTATGACAAGATAACAATAATAGTGTGTGTGTGTGTGTGTGTGTGTGTGTGTGTGTGTGTGTGTGTGTGTGTGTTGTGTGTGTGTGTGTGTGTGTATGTGTGTGTGATGTGTGTGTAATGTGTGTGTAGTTGTAGGTGTGTGTATATGTGTGAGTGTGGGTGTCAGCAACACGGTGCCGCAGAACAAACGGGCCTGGCGAAGCAGGAACTGACACAAGTTTGTGCCTTCTGTAGTAGCTTCCGTGTTCTCCGCTTCGCCGTCCGTTCAAAGCATTCCAACATATTCATAGACTATGGCTGACAACTTCAGAACCCAAGGAATAATATGAAACATGTCACACTGGATAATGTTGTCGCTGTAAGACATTGTTGGTGATTAAAATCGGAGAATGAACCCGCAGTGAACGAGTTTGTGTCCAATGTTTCTCTATTGCGATGAGAAACACCAAACAGCATGAACTCTTTTTATCATGACTGAACAGCAGGCGTTTCAGTCTGTTCACACCTGTAGATGTGATTCTCCAAGACTGTATCTGAGCGGAGAACTTGGTCTTTGAAAAGAAGTACCAAACACAACTGGCTTTCCTCCTCGCCTGGCTGTCGACATTAGCTCTGGAAAAAATACTCTGTGGAAACGGACCAATAATGTCTATACATTTTCAGTTGTATTTATCATGGACATAGAGTCATTAACAACATTTCGATCGGGAAGTCCAACAATGACACAAAGTGGAACGAAGAAGGCGACTGTTCCAGACAGGTCGGCATCGTCAGTCATGTCGTAGAGTCGCAAACTTGTGCGGAAAAGATCGTAGGTATGC
>JAMYXO010005878.1:0-14670 GCA_033310375.1 Conus canariensis | reverse complement strand
TTGCTTTTAAAATTTGAGGGCTTTTAAAAATAACAAGGTTTTTCTGTTTTTAAAACAAATAGGTTTCAATTTTTAAAATTTTAGGTATAAACTTTTTTTTGAAAATGAAAAATTTTAAAATTTTTTTTTTTTTGGTTTTTAAAGTAAACAAAATTTCCCCAATAAAAACCATAATGTTCTCTAAATAAATAAAATTTGTAAAAAAATTAAAAACAAATATCGAATTTTCCCAAGAAGAAAAGCTTTGGGGTGGAATAAATTTTGAAAAACCTCTATTTTAGAATCTTACTTTTGCCGGGGAGATTGTTGGGGTCGGGGTTTTAAGATTGACACCCAAAGGAAAGACAGTTTAAAATCGGGGGACCCAAGTTAAGAAAAATTTTAAAAAGGGGGAAATTTTTCTTTAAAAGAGAATACAAATTTCCGTTGGTAAAAAAAGGGAAGGTTTCGGTTCGAAAAAAAAAAAAAACAAGAAAGACGCCAAAGCTAAGAGGAAAATATAAAGGGAAAAGTCGGCTTTAAAGGATTTTTCCTTCCCTTACCTTAGAATGATTTTAAAACCCATACAAGTTTTTAGATTATGAAAATTTATTTTAAGGAATTAAGAACTGTTCGGTAAAAATTTTGAATCTTTTTTGTAAAAACAACTTTCACGGGGAAAAAAATAAAATTAGTAACGAAAAACCACAAAATTCCAAAACACAGAACAAAAAGGAACCCTTTAAGCCCCAAACCCCTTTAAATTTAATTTGGCTGGAAGAAAAAAACCAACAAAAAGGGAAAAAATATCAATCCAAAAAAAAAAACAAAAAGAAATCCTAACCAAGTCTACGGACGGCCCAAAAACCTTCTTTTTGGAAAAAAGAAATGGTTTGAGGGGGGCCCTTTTAACAGACTTTTTTAAAATTTAACCTCACAGTATTGAAAACCCCCGGGGGGGGGGTTTCCCTTTGAAAAAAAACCCCCGGGGGGGTTTTTTTTTTTAAAAAACCAAAAAAAAAAAAAAAACCCTTTATTAAAAAAAAACCCAAAAAAAAATCCCAAAAAAAACCCAAAAAAAAAAAAAACCCCCCCCTTTCCCTTTTCCAAAAAAAATTTTTGTAAAAAAAAAATTCCCCTCAAATAAAAAATTTTTTTTAAAATTTTAAAAATCCCATTTTCTTTTTTTTTTTTCTTGGTTAAAACCGTCCCTTAAAATTTTTTTTCACACACCACACGCACCCGCAACTGCACGTCACCACCACCTCACACACACAACAACACACACTACACACATACACACACCACACACACAACACACACACACCACACTCACATAGTGATTGGTATAACAAATTGTCTCTGAAAGAGTAAATAGCGTTCCTCTCTGATGAGTTAAATTGTATCGGCGGAAATAAGATAGTTGAAAAAGAAATGTCCTAACACCTTCTACTAATCATATCTACGATAGTGGTGACTTATCAACGTTAGGTGGACAAAACGGTGTTGTTGGGACGTTTGGACAGGGCGATGCGGACAGTTTATAAAACGTGTTCGCTACGCGCAATCTAAAGAGTATACGAGAGAGAGAACGATATAATGTGTGTGTAGTGTCAGTGTCCGTCTGTCGTCTTCTGTTTGTGTGTGGTGTGTGTGTATGTGTGGGGGGGGGGGGACTGCGCAGGGGGGGGGGGGTCATTAGCACATAGGAGCTTGTCCTTTTTCAGCAGTTTGGGTTAGCGGTGGATTGGGGAGTTTTACGTGCGATGTGCGCTAGAGGAATGAATGTAGGATGGGAAAGTGGTGTGGCATGTGCAAGGGTCTGATTATGTAAAGATGTAAGTTTTGCTATCTAATCGCGGTTATTATCAGCATTTCATAAAGGTTCTTGCTGTGGCGATACAGGATCTGAGTGATGGGGTGGGTGTGGCGGGGGTGTAGCTCGTGGCGTGTGTGTGTGTGTGTGTCTGATGTGGATCGTCTGGTGTGTGTGTGTAGGGTGTGGAAGCGTGCGGCTTGTGGGGTGTGGTGTGTGTGTGTGTGTGTGGGTGGTGGGTGTGGCTTTGGGGTCGCTGTGTTGTGTGTAATGATGAGTATAGGTAGTTGTGTGGCTAGTAGAGTAGTAGAGTGATGACGTATCCTCAATGATAATGACTGTACATGCCGGACTGCTACAGTCTATGAAAGTATGTGAAAGAAAGACTGTAAGTTAAGTAAGTTGTAAAGTACCAGTGTGTTGTTTGGTGGCAGATTATGTAATGTGGTGTTGTTGGTAGTGAATGGGACATGTTATGTGTCGGTGTATGTGTGTAAATATTTGTGTTGTGTGTGGTGTGCGCTTGTGTTGGGCATGTGTGTGTCTGACGTGCGTGTGGTGGTGGTGTGGGTGATGTTAGGAAGGGCGGAGTGAGGGGTGTGGCGCGGTGGGCGGCAGCGGGGGTGTGTGGGTGCGGTGTGTGATGCGGGGGGGGGGGGCGGTGTGGGGTGTTAGCGCTAGTTGTGAGTGTGCGAGGGTAAGGGATTTATTTTGAGTTTTTCGCGGCAGAACTATCAGGTATGGGGAGTTTGGTGCAGTAGCTATTATTTGCACATTGGTTTGACGGCCGTCGGCGCGGGCGGGGGGGGGGGGGAGGGGGGGGGAGGGGACGGGACAGGGGACGGGGCGGAGCGCCCACATAAAACAACGCAAATGGACAAACAATTAATTTGGATACTTCAAACAACTAAAAGCTTCTAAGGCGGGCCAAACCCCCAACCTATAGCTGGAAAAAAAAAACGAGACAAAACGACTTCCATTTATTCGTACTTATGTTTGGTGTTTGCTAGGTTCGCGTAAAGCAACAAACGAGATCAAACATAAATTGATCCTTCTACAGGCTTTGAACGCCCAAAAACAGTATTTAGCAATTTAGAGGACGCCATTATTCTGTCTGGCATTGAAGTTGCCTTCAAGTATTAAAGGTACCAAAATGTTTGGCAATACGCAAGATCGAAAGTAGACTTTGCTGTCGGCACTGGTTTATACATCTGCCTTCTGACCTCAGGCTCCAGGTAGGAACAATAATAAACTAACAACATGAAATCCTTGTGGCGGGGAAAAAGAGAAGGTGGGGAAAAAAAAAGAAAAAAAATTCCCCAAGCCAGCAAAAGCAAAAAAAAAAACCCCCCCAAAACCCCCGAGGGCCCCCCCCAAACCCCCCCCCCCAAACCCCCCCCCAAAAAAATAATGCCCGAAAAGAAAAAACGGCCTTGTTTTGGGGTTAACTGCCCAAAGGTTATTGTCTTTTTCTTCTTTAAAAAAAAACCCAACTTAAACAACTAATCCCATAAGTCCAGCATAAAGCCAATCTTTACTTTCGGCAGCAAAAGCCAGTAACGACCTTCCCCTTTTTTCCCGGGGAAAGGTCTATTTCCCCTTTCTGGCAAAATTTTTTAAAAAATTGCAAAGGGATCGATTGTTTTTTTACCCTTTAAATTTTTCTTTTTGGTTTTCCCCGGGGCATGCCCCCCCACCCCACCCCCCCTGAAAAAGCAACCCAGTGTATTATTGAAAAAACCAAAAGGTGTTATAACCTTGCTAATGTTTACGCCTTCTCTCAAAACGGTTCTTATTCTTCTGCTAACTTTTTTTCTTAAAAATAAAAATTCTTTGGTGTTTCTTTATTTGCTCCCTTGAGTTGTAATTTTTTCTGGGGGTAGACAGACTTTAGTCTTGCTGATCTCTTTGTTCAAGATCTTTTAAATCTTTGTGTTTTTTTTTTCTTTAACCCCCCCCTCCTGTTGGGCATCAGCCTAAAATATTTTTTTTTTTTTTTTTTTTAATTCATTAGTTCCCCAGTTTTTTAAAAAATTTTTTTTTTTAATTCCCCCCCTGTCTTTTCAAAGATGACAAAGGGCCCCTTATTTCTTCTAGGTAGCGGGGTCGTGCGGGTTTTTAATACTGTTTCTTTGAAAAAGGGTTTTTTATTTTTTCGTCTGCTGTTGGGTTAAATTTTAAGGGGTTGGGTTTTTTATTTGGTTTCTGTTGGGTTTTTGTAGTGTTTTTGAAAATTTAGCAAATGCCTCACTGTTAAACTTCGCGGTTTAGCAAGCCAAGGCGTTTTGTTTGCCCCATGAGCCTTTTTCAAAAGTTTTTTGGTAAAAATTTTTAGGGGGGGTTTTAGTTGTCTGAACGTTTTTCCTTGCTCGTTTTTTTTACAAAAAAAGGGGTTCCCTTTTTTTTCAAAATCATTAGGGTCCCCAAAAAACGGGGGTTTTGGGCCCAAAAAATTTGTAAAATGTTTTTAACCTTATTTTTTTTAATTCCCGCCGAAAAGTTTTAAGGTTGGGAAAGGCGTATTTCACTCTGTGTCCCCGGGGCAAAAACATAAATCTTTTCTCCTGTTTTTTTAAAAAAAAAACTTTTTTTTTTTTTATAAAAAAAAGTAAAACCTTGGTAAAATTTTTTGCCCGATAGAACTGAAAAACCCCTTTTTTCGTGAAGGGAAATAAAAAGAAATTATTTTTTCCAAAAATCCTTTTCTTTGTTCAGTAAAACCTTTTCTTTAAAAATTTTCCCGACCTGGGGAGAGAATGATTGTCCCCGGGTTTTCACCGGGTTATTTAAAAAAGCTTTTTTCACAAAACGTAAACAGGAAGTTGTACAGAATTTGGGGGGGAAAATTTTTTTAAAAAAATTTCAAAAAAAATTGGGGGGGAAAAAATTTTTTTTTACCAAGCGACTATTTTAAAATATTTGATCTATGGCTCCGAAAATAAAAAGGGGCCCAATTTTTGGTTTCAGGAATCGAAAATAACAAAACAAATAAAACACGAATAGACCCCCGAAGTGCAAAAGGGGTAAAAAGTAGAAGCTGTAATTTTGGGTTTTTTGGAAACGATTTTCCCTACCCTTTGAATTTTTTTTTGTTTTAAAAAAGGGTGCGCCTCTTTCAAGGCTTTTTAAAAAAAAAAATTGTCATATGAACAACTTTTTTAAGAATACAAAAGTGTCATTTGTGCAGACACTGATTCCCGTAAGCATTTTTGAATCTCGTTAAGGGGTTTTTTATTGTTGCAACCCCCTTAGCAAGGTGTTTTGGGAACAATATCAGTCAAAAAATTTTTAAAAATACGAAAAAGGTTCATCTTTAAAATTCCTAAAAGCGGGGGGGAAAATTGGGGAAAAATTTTGTTTTGCGCCGCAGCAAGTCCCTTAAAGGTATTTTTTGCTGTGTGAAGTGAAGAACCCCCCCAAAAGACAAAGGAAAAATTTTTTCAATCCAAAAAAATAAATAAATGTTTATTGGGGGGAGTCCTAACCCGTCTCGGTGCCCGGGGTTAAACCCCTTTTATCTTTTTTAAAATAAGAAAAAATTTTTTTGGGGCGGGGGTCTAGAAGTCCAACAGTAAAACCTTGGTCTAAAGATCACAACCCCTTTTTAGGGGTTAGACTTGATGAATTTTTAACAAAAGAAAAACGGTTTATGGATTGACCTAAGGGGGAAAAGAGGATAATCATTGATGGGGGGGGGGGGGGAAATTTTTAAAACGTAATAAAATTCAAATTTTAAAAAAAAAAGGAGTTTAAAAACCCTTAAAAGACTTTTTTTTAAAATATGATGCGCAGCGAATTAAAAATAACAGATTGAAGATTCCTACTAAATTTTTTTTTTTTTAAAAAAAATGTTGTTACGATTATCCCAAAAAATGCCCAAAAAGGAAAAGTGCTGCTGTGACATAAAAAACTTTAGTTAACCATAACACAAAGCAAACCCAAAGAGCGGCCCCTTTTAAAAAAACAAAAAAACCCCCAAAAGAAGGTATTCTGCGTTTTTAATGCGTTCAATTTTAATACGGGGGCATCCCCCCTTTTGGGCCTAACAGCAGGAAAAATTGGGGTTCTACCCAACAGGCGAGGTGCCCGGCCGCATACCTCTGGGGGTTTTTTTTTTAAAACTTTGGGGCCTGTGTTCTTTGGGTAAGTGCTGTCAGCAAAAAAATGCTAAACCCCAAAAAGCACACGCTTTTGGTTCAAAAAAAACGCAAATTGTTCCTTAAAATGACAATAAAAAAAAGCACTTGCTGAAAAAAACCCCCCCGGGTTTTGAAGAATTTAGCGCCTACGGCTAAATTTTGAGGCTACAAAAGCAAAATTTTTGATTTTAAAAGAAAGGCGGGGCCCCTTTTTAAAAAACCCCCAGCACCCCCAAAAAAAAAGGAATTTTTTAAAAAAAATTTAAAAAACGAGCAAAAACTTGTTAAAAACCCCTTTAAAAACCCCCAAAAGGGGTTTTTTATCTTTGTTTTAAAGCCCAAAAAAAAAAAGGGGTTTTTGGTATTGATTTGATTAATTTTTATTTTTTTTTTTTAAATAAATTTTTGAGTTAAAAAAGAAGCTCAAATGGAAAAGATATAGGGTTCAGTGTTGTTTAAGCTGTCGGGAAGGGTTTTTGTAAAAATTTTTTAAATGGGGTCTTTTTTAAAGTTTCCCCCAAAAAAAAGGTACAGGCAAGCTTTTTTACATGCATTTCTAAATTTAAAAGAAAAAAAAACCCAAAAACCCCCTCCGTTAAAGTAAGGTTTTTTTTTTTAATCGACTATAAAAAAAAAAAACAAGAAAACAAAAGTCTGGGTAAAAACTAAACAGCGACTTTTTTTTTCCCCTAATGTTTAAACCCCCGGGGGTTGGGAAAAAAAATTTCTTCACGTTTAATAAACCCTTGCCCCCAAAGAAAAATGAGGGCCCCGGGTTTGGGGTAGGGGTAAAAGTCCTAGCTCAGTTTCCCCCCCAAGTAAGTTGACCCAATTGTGGCAGGCTTACTTTCCACTGCCCCCAAAACAAGTTGCAAAAAAAGTTTTTTTTGAAACAAAAAAAAATTAAACGACAAATGTTTTTGTGGTGGTTCTTGCTGGCTGCATCCTTCCCAAAAAAAGCAGAGAGAAAAATCTAACATTTACGGGGCCCAAATTTAATTTAATTTTAAAACGGCCAAAAAATTTCCCCTATGGTTTGTAAAAAAAATTTTGTCAGTTTGAAAAAACAGAATCCCCAAAAAAACTTTTAATGTCTAACAGGTCTAAAAAACCCCAAACCCTTCGCCAATTAGGTGTCAAAAAAACCCCCCCAAACCCCTGGGAAAAACCCCAAAGGGGGGAGTATGTAGACTTACCCCTAATGCAAACCCTTGGGGGGTTTTCCCACTACACCAAATACGCAAAAGGGGTGATTACTTTTGCTACTACAAAACCATGCAAACAAGTTTTTGTAGAAAATGTTTAAAAAGATTCCGCCGTTCGCTGCGGGAAAACTTAAAAAACTTAAAAAATTGCCCGTTGCTGTGAACAAAACAAATTAGCCGGGGGCAGTAAGGTTAGTTTTAAAAATGGAACGGTTAAAAACTGTCCATATTTTGTTTGGGCCGTTAAAAATTTCACTCATTGCCCTTATGGGGGAAACCCCACAAAAACTTCCTAAACATTTTAATGAGTAATCTCAGTTTGTCTTTTGGGCCTTCCTTGTTAGGAGGGGCCCCCCCTTTAAAGCCGAATTACGAGGCCTGCTGAAAAAATTTTTTTAAAAACGCATGCAGCAAGCGTAATCCCTGTTCTAATTTTCTAAATTATAAAATCAAATGCCCAAAAGACCAACAACGTATGCTCAGCCACTATGTTGGTTTGGGGGGCCCGGCCTTGGTTGCCCCCGCAAAACCCCCAAACCCCGGAGCCCAGTCACATTAGGGAAAGTTTAGGGAGCACACTAAAAAAAGAAATTTTTAAAAAAAGTTTAAACCCCAAAAAAGGGGGAAGCTGCCTATATTTTTAAAAAACTTCGGGGTTTTACTTTTTCCCCCCTTATAACAAGCAGAACCCCCGCGCTTCGGTGTCATGCATTGCGCGCCCACCCGAAAATTTTAAAGGGTTTTTCCCCTTTTTAAAATAACATGTTTTCAAAACACTCTATGCAAACCAGGGGTTTTTTAGAGTAGGCTTTTTGCCCTCCCCAATAAAAAAATATTTTTGACCCAACTTTTGTTAAAAAAGGGGGTTTTCCCCCTTTGGTCAAAAACTTTGGGAAAAAAGGTTTTTGACGGATACATTTCCCCCAAAAAAGGGGGCCCGTTTTTTTTTAGTTGGGAAAAAAGGGGCTCAGTGTTCTGTTTCCAGATGTCAAAAAGGGGGCAAAAGTTAACAAGGGGGGGCTATCTGTTCCCCAAATTTAAGGGGGTCCTGTTTTTTTGGCGGAGTCTTTAAAAATTATAGGAAGACCTGTTTAAAATTTTTACACCTGGATCCTGCGAAATTACATTTCGCCCCGGGAGCTGGGCGTTTTTCTTAAAATTTACTGGGTACAAATTGTTTTTTTTAAAACCGCCAAGTTAGTGAAAAAAAGGGGGTTGCGGGGGGAATCGTTGGCTCGCCCCTTCGTAAAGCAAAAAAAAAATCTTGGACGACTAAAAAAAAAAGGGTAAAAGGTCTAACTATCTAGTTTTTAGATGCAAACAATCTGTTGGAGGGCAAGGGCGCAAATCACTTCCATTACGCAACAAAAAAATGTACCGGGAAATCAAAGCCCTTAAAAAGTTTTTAAAAGGTCCCTCTCTAGCTGTTTTTAAAAAAGGTCTAAATTCTAAAAGTTTTTAGAATATCCTCATAAAACTTCATTTTTAAACCTAATGACCATCCATTGGGGGGAAAAAGCAAAAAGTTTCAATGACGCCCCCAAAAACTTGTCCCAAATCTTCGGAAAAAAAAAAATTTTAAAATTTTGTCTTTCAGCTTCTTCTTTTTATTTAAGAATGGTTTTGAAGTTGCAGTGCCCCCGAATATTGATTTGTCAAGCCCGTTCTAAAAACCAACCATGAAGCCAAATCCAAAAAAAAACCCCCCACAGTTTTTTTCAGAAAAAGACTTTTTCAATTTGATAAACAAAGCTGTTTTGGAAAATTTAAGGAAAATTTTCCCCCGCCAAGCGTGTGTTGATTGGTCCCGGAAAAAACGTTGAAATTAAAATTTGATTCCCTATTTCGGTTTTTCGGATTTCTGAAAGTTTTCCCCCTTGTGAAAAAAAAAAAAGTCTTAGGAACCCCCGTTTTTTTTGGGGTTTTTATTTTTGAGCTGTCGGTTTTGTTTTGAATTTCTTTACCCCTTTTTAAAAAACCCTTGTTCCGCCCCCCAAAGTACTTTACACGATACTTTTTCCCCTTTTGAAAGGGCACCCCCTATAAAGATATTATAAAGAGGGGGAATTGAAGTACAAAAGGGCATGCGGGATGGTCGACACTCTGTTACCCAAAATTTTTTCCCCCTTTGCTTCGATTTAAAAAAAGGGTTTTTTGGGAAAAGTGAAGGTGTTATCTGGAGGGTAAACAAGGATTTTTTTTGGGTTTGGGTCGAAAATAAACGTCTTTCCCCCCAAAAAAAAATTTTTTAAAAAAAAAAAAAAGGAATATCTCAAGGTTGTGAAATCGCTTCCCCCTGACAATTAAAAAAAAGGGCTTTGTTTGACAAAATTTTTCATGAAAACGTAAAAACTACGTCTAATTACTGGTAACCAATGTTGTAAAAAAGAAGTCTTTAAAATGAACAAACAAAAAAACGTGTTTTTGTTAACCCAGATTTTTTATTGAAATCGGGCATTGGAGAATAGATAATCAATGCCCTTAAATGGAGTTTTGTTTGGCCCAAGTGTTAATCAGAACCCCCCAAACATATCAAAACCAATAGCCAAATCATTTTTTCTATTATTAGCTAAATGTGCTTTAATTTTTTTTTTTTTTTTCCCCAAAAAGATTTTGTTTTTTTTCCCTTAAAAAAAAAATCTGGGTTTGGGGTAGTAAGCGATTGTCTGGCATAAAATTTTAAAAGTTCTTAAAAAATTTTTTGATAAAAAATTTAAGCAGATAATTGACGTATTAAAATTTTGGGAAAATTTTTTTTTTGAGTTCCTTTTAAACTCAAAAATTTTTACGGGAAAAATTAAATTTTAAAAGGGAAATGGTTGGCGGGTTATTTTTTCAGTTTCCCTTTTACAAAAAATCTTTAAAGGGGGTTTGGGCGTTTTGTTTTTCAGTTTTCGTAAAAATCACGGGGGGGTTTTTTTTTTAAAAATTTTTTTTTTCCTAGGTCAACACTCCAAAAATGGATTGTTGCCCCGTGGGAGTGTCCCCCCTTTCCCCTTCCCCCCGGGGAAAAAAGGTCCTTTCTTTTAAACCAAAAAGGTAAATTTGTGGTGAAGCCCCCCTTTACCCCATTTATTTTTTGTTTTTGGGTTGCTTTTACTGTTTTTAAAACCCTTTTAAAATTTTTCTTTTCATTGCGCGCAAAAAAGAGGGCAGTCTTCTAACCCCTTCGTGTTGCGGAATTGTCCTCAGCTCTCTGTGGGTACTGGAGGAGAAAAAACCCTTTTTTTATAAATGTTTGTTAAAGTTTTTCCCCCAAAACCCCCCGGGTTGTGAAACCCGGATGCCCCTTTTTTAAAGGGGAACCTATGTTTTTTAAAAAAATTGATTCACTTGACCTTTTTTTTCTTTTCCTCTCGACTTGAAACTTTCGAGGAAAGTTGGGTCCTGTTTTATTTTAAACTTTTATAGCGCAGCAACAGCAGAAGCACTCTTTTGTGTTTGGTTCAGATCTTTGTATCTGAAGCTATGGGCAATGACTGTAAGTGGTACTTAAATCTTTTTGTTAATCGTTCATGGGGGAAATATAGAAAAACCATTTTTTTTGGGGGCGTTTGGGTTATTTTCACAAAAAGGGGGTTCTGTAAATTTTTTTAGGGGGTGGGAAAAAAATTTTTCCCCAAAAACTTGTTTTTAAAAACCCTTCCTTTTTGTTTGTTCATGACCCCTGCTTGGTTGCTTTTTTTAAAGCTGTTATTCCCCCTTTCCCAAAACCCTTTTTTGGGGGAAAAAAATCTTGTTCATTTTTTTTCAGCCAAAAACTTTGTGCAACAAAAAACCAGCGGTCAGCCAAAGCAATAAACAAAATTTTTGATCTTTTTGTTTTTTTTGGTTTTAAAAATCGTGAAATTTTGGGGGGGAGGCAATGTTTTTGATTGGCTTGCCCGTTACAAAATAATATTCCCTTTTTTTTCTTGAAAAATTTTAAATGTGGGAAACTGCATGCCCCCCTTTTTTAAAGTCTGCGTTAAAAAATTTAACTGCCCCTTTTTTTCTTTTCTGGTGTCTTGTGCTGCGGCTAGTTGCCCCCAAGCTTTGTTTGTCTTTTTCCTCGCCGTATCCCGTATTTTTTCAAAAAGCGAAAATTTCTTCCCCAAAAAACAAGCGCTTTAAAACCAAAAAGCCCCCCCAAAACTCATTCGGTGAACCATTTTTATAATTTTTTTTTAATTTTACATTTTTATATGTGGAATTTTTCCTTGCTTTTAATAAAAATTTTTTGTAGCAAATGAAGCTGTATAACAGCAAAAACCCTTTGCTGAGCCCTTCAAAATCTAGCTAAAAGTTGGGGGTTTTTTTTTTTAAAAACTTTTACCAAGCTTTGGGTGTTCCCCATTGCCCCCAATCAGGAATGGTATACGGGTTGCAAAAAATTTTTTTTGGGGCCATTTTTAAAAATAAAAAAAATTTATTTTTTATTTAAAACATAACTGGATGATTTATTTTTCCCGAACTTACAAAGTCAAGTTTTGCCCCAAACTTTTAAATGTTTCCAAAGGGAAAAGGGGGTGTTTCTTTGGGGGGGGGTTTTTGGGAAAAACCCCAAAAAAAGTCCCCCGGAAAGTTCCCAGCATGGGAAAAGTTTTAACGAGTCAACGCAAAGCTTGTAAAGTATCAAAAGGGGGTTTAACGCACGGGGCCCAAGAATGGTAAAAAGTGTTGGGAAAACGGTTCTTAGTTTGTACACAAAACTGTTAGTAGTTTGCCCCCTTGATTTGAAAAAGGGTTTTATGTATGATTTAAAAAGGACCCCTTTTTTAAAACCCCAAAATATTGGTCTCAGGTTTTATCAAATTTTCAGTTTTGGGGAACTTGTTTTCGCCTTTAAATTTCGGGGGTTAATTACTTTTAATAAAAATAGATTTTTTTTCCCTTCAAAATGACCGAGCCGAAAATACGAAAAACTTGATGGAAAAAAAAGGACCTTTAAAAAAACCCCTCCCGGGGGGCGTTGCAGCGGGAAAAAAATTTAAAGGGTGGAACAAACAAAAAAAATTTAAATGTTGCCATCACAGAATAAACTCTAATGAAAAAACCCAGTTTTGGCCAGAGCCACAACAAAAACAAGTTTTTCGCCCCCAAAACATCAGGATTTTTTGGTTAAAAGAGTTAGCTTTTGGCGTCATTGTTTGTTGGTGGGGGTGGTTATTACGTTTATAAAAAATTTAAAAAACCCCCAGCAAAACCAAAGCGGGTCAAAAAAATCCAACCCAAAAACCCCAAAAACCAAAAAAAAAAAAATTTTCCAGAACCGCCAAAAACAAAAAAAAATTTTTTTTATCCATTTCAGATGGAATAAATTTCAAAAACCTTAAAAAATAATTAAAATTTGACTTGAAAAAGGGAAATTAAAAAAGCTTGTGACGATTTTAAAAAAAATTAAAAAAGCTTAATGAGATTATAAAAAATTTTAAAGACGACTTTTTAAAAAACTTAATGACGTTTTGATGACGACTTGTTAAAAAATTTTAAAAGTATTGAATAAAAAACTTTTTTTAAAATTGTGTTGTTTTGTTAAGAACTTAAATAAAAATTGTTAAAAACTTAAAAAAAACGTGATGCCGACTTGAAAAAGAAACTAAAAGACTTAATGACGTTTTTTTTCACAATTAATTGTTCATTCTTTTCCGGGGAGACAACTCCCCCCTTCTGCCTTTACAGTATCTAGGTCAGACATGTCTGGGGCCCCGGGGTTACCCAAAAACACAATAGCCGAGTGAAGCGCCCCACTGTTTCCGGGGTTTTTTTTTCAAGTTTCACTTTAAAGGGGCCGGGCCGCCCCCCCGGCATTGTATAAATTTTTTCCGGCAAAAACCCCCCCGGGGTGTTTGTAAAGGGTTAGACGTCTTGTATAAATTTGGCGGCTAAATTCCCCCCCAAAAAAAATTTTTTCCCAAAATTTTTTTTGTATTAAAAGCAGCATTTTTTATTTAAAAATTTTAAAAAAATTTTTAAAAAAAATATTTTTTTAAAAAATAGTGACAAAAAAATAAGGGGGGAGCACTTTTTATTTTTGCTTTTTTTTTTTGTTGTTTTAACAACCCTTTAAAAAAAAATTTCTCTAGCAAATAAAAACAACTTTTTCAAATAGACACCCTGTTTGTAAAGCGTTTTTTTTTGTGTACAGTTTATAATTTCTTGAAATTAACAACTTGGGGGTAAAGCCCGCAGTGTTTTAAAAAACTTTTGGGGGGTCAATGGCTTGAAAAGTCTAAATTTGCCCTCTTCCCGCCCCCCCAAATGACCTTCCACCCTATTGGGTCACTGGCGGGCAAACGCCCCTAAACCCGAAAATGGTCACTGGCGCGGCTATAAGCCCGAAACCTAAAATGGCGCCCCGGTGCGGCTTGGGAAAAGGGCCCTAAAATGGGGGGGGAGGGGGTTGCCCCAAAATTTGACAAAAAAAAAAGCGGCAAACAAGTATAAAAGTTTTCTACTGTTGGGGCATATTCCCCAAAAAAACCCTTTTCCCCCTTTGGGCCCTGTTATATGTGCCCCCTTTGGGCTGGCTTTTTGGGGGCCCCAGGGGGGGCCATGGGTCTAAGTGAGATCCAGGGTGATTTAGTTTTAAAAAGGGCCCGATGTGAAGGTTTTGCCCGAAATTTTTTCCATTTGATGAATGTATGCGGGGAAAAAGATGTTATTGTCAAGAAAAAACTTAAGTCTCAAAGTTTTCTAATTAGTGTTAAAACAGATAACCTAACTTTGTATGTTGTTTAAAATGTTTACAAATTTGAGAAATATAAAAAAGGGGGTTTGGGTAAGCCCCGGGGGGCCCAAAAACGAAACCGGCTTTGCCGGTTGGAGCTGGCGGAAAGGGGGGTGAGCCGAATGCCAAAATTTTTTTTTTTTCCCGGGAAGAAAAGAGAGAGTGGGGGGGGGGGGGGGGGGGGGGCAGACGATAGCTCTATCGACAGCAGGGGGGGGAGACAGACAAACAGAAAAAAAAATTAGGTAGGTAAGGGAAAAAACGGAGAAGGTAGGGGGTTTTAGGATATTTTAAAAAAAACCCCCCGGGGGGGGTTTTGAGGGAAAGGGGAAAAAAAAGCAGAAATGTTGAGGGGAATGGGGGGGGGGGGGGGGGGGGGGGGGGGGGGGGGATGGGGTGGGATCGTGGATGGGTACGTGGGAGAAAGAGGGGGGATGTTTTAAAAAGGGGGGCAGGGGAGGGTAGGGGAAAGGGAAAGGGGATGGGGAAAGGGGTGGGGGGGCGGGGTCGATTGGCGATTATTTTATATATTTTATTTTATTAATAAAAAAAACCCCAAAAAAATAAAAAATTCCAAAAGGTAAATCCCCCCCCACCATTCCCGAAATTACTTTTCCCCATTCACCCACTCTGCACATACTGTTAGTTAGGCAAAAGATCCCACTGCAGATAAAAATGCTTTTCTCCCCCTATTTTTTCAAACTAAGCATAAATTTCAACCGTGCGTTTGGGGGGGGGGTCTCATTTTTCTGACGTGCGGCCTGTGGTTTTATTGGGGGGCCCGTTCAGGTGGAATGTTAGCAAAGATTTCCTTGTGCCTGC
>JAMYXO010005877.1:0-2500 GCA_033310375.1 Conus canariensis | reverse complement strand
TCTGTCCACTGCCTCACCCTGGTAATATCCTGCTGCCACCCTGGCACTGTCAGTCCATCAATCCACAGGGAGAAGTCACCCTGAGACAACCCAGAAAAGGAGACACTGCACTGCCGCTGATCAACTCTTTTCTATGCTAGCGTACTCTAGATTCAGAGATATCATCGAAAAGAAAAATCGAGTACACTTTCTCCACCTTCTTTAAAACCAGTTCTTAAAACGTTTTTCCACACCCTCCCTATTCCCCAAACGACACCTTCTCTTTCTTCTCAACATTTCTGAAATACTTTCCTGCACCTACGCTGTCCACAGATAATCTATGTCTAGAGTTGTCATTGTTTTCATCCGTTTTCTTTTTTTTTTTCCAATCTCACAGCCTTCAAATTTCTTTGAAACGTGTTTTATTTTCCTTTCTTTCTTTCTGTCTTTCTATCTTTCTTTCTTTCTCTCCTTCTTTCTTTATTTTTCTTTCTTTCTTTCCTTGCTTTTTTTTCTTTCTTTCTTTCCTCTCTTTCTTTCTTTCTTTCCTTCTTCCTTTCTTTCTTTCTTTCTTTCCTTTTTACTCTGTCTTTTCCTTATTTTTGTAAACATTTTACCCTGTCGTTTTCAACTTTGTTTACTCCTATGTGTTTCTGTCGCCTGGTAAACTGACACCCGTGCCGTCAAGAAAACGTGACAACCCTTTCAGGGAGAGCTGAGAGAGGGGAACAGACACCTCAGGTTGAGATTGAAGCCCGGACGGGCTAGGGAAACTAGAAACGCTTGAATGGTCCACTCCTTCTTCCATCCTTTCATCTCTGTCTGTCTGCCTGTCTGTCTGTCTGTCTGTCTGTCTGTCTGTCTGTCTGTCTCTCTCTCTCTCTCTCTCGCTTACACACACACACACACACACACACACACACACACACACACACACACACACATGCACATATACATATGCACACACGCACACATACACACACGCATGCACGCACACACACACAGACACACACATAGACACAAACAAACACACACACACGCGCGCGCGCACGTGCGCGCACGCACGCACAGAGAAAGAAAGAGCGAGAGAGAGACACACACACACAGACACACACACAGACACACACACAGACACACACACAGAACACACACAACACACACACACACACACACGCACGCACGCACGCACCATGCACGCACGCACGCACACACGCACACCATTAGAATGTGTGCATGTGCTTGTGCTTGCTTCCTTCATCCTCTATTCCTTTCCCGTTTATTCTTGCCCGCCCCCTCTCCAAAAACTTGCATCATATATGTCTGTCTGTCTGTCTATTTGTCTGTCTGTGTGTAGTATATATTTTAATTTTACGTCTTTTCACAAACTATGTGATATTAGACAAGAAAAGGGGAGATAGACAGGCAAATAGAGGAGATAGATAGAGTTTGTTCATGTTGCGCGCGCGCGCGCGCGCGCCTCTATGTGTGTTTGTGTGTTTTGGTGTGCGTGTGCGTGTGTTGTGTGTGTGTGTGTGTGTGTGTGTAGGGACGGGGTGGGGCTGGGAGTGAGCGGAGGGTGGTGTACATAACATCTGAAAACAATTAGACAGATAAACGAATAAAGAAACAAACCTACACGCACTATCAGTATCAGATTAAAGCAAATACCTGACTGGACTACAAATCAAGCAAAAAGTAACTTTCAAAGCAAAATCAATATCAGAAAAAATATCTGTCACAACATGCCTGATAAATGTGGCAGAAATGCCTTGAGAGGGACACATTCAAAAAACATGATCCTTGTCAATTTTTGTTTTCCCCCCATATTCATTTTGTTGCAGGCTATATTTAGTTCTAAAAGCATCCTTTCAATCGATGAAAAATTGACACGAAGTTTCTGTATTGATGCATATAAAATGTTTTAGATTTTTGGGTGCTTTTGAAAGATCAAAACTAAAAAGAGGATTTAATTGTGTCTGAACATGAGTAACAGCTTTGTTCTTTCCCATTTCTAAAATATTCCCAAGCTGTTTGTTTTAAAATTTGTTGACTCTCTTTCAAAGTAACGGTATGGGAAAAAGTTTTGTACCCTCGTCCATTTTCAGCGCCTTTTTTTGCACATCTGTCAGCAAGTTTATTGCCCGAAATTCCCCAGTGGAAGGAACCCCGAAAAAGTTTTTATCTTTCCTTTACATAAAGACGTGGATTAAATTTGAATTTTTTCCCCAAAATGAAGTTATCTGAATTTTAATTAAAAAACTTAATCGATTGTAACACTGCAGCGAATCAACACAAAACAACACTTGAAAAATTGACTGTGGGAAATCAATTAGAAATGTCAACGCCCTCAGTATCGCTATCATTTCAGCTACGATAGGAGCGATATTTTCCAACGAAATAGCTTTTTTTTACTTTCAGCGATGGAATAAAAAAAGCTGATCCGGCCTCTTTGTTCTCGTCAACGATCCATCGTGTACACCTTAAGATGGTTTGAAATCTATCTTGCTTTGCATCTTCGTTT
>JAMYXO010005876.1:7500-14673 GCA_033310375.1 Conus canariensis | reverse complement strand
TGTGTGGACCATGTAAACTAACATATGGTTGCATTAATGTCAATGATAGGGCTGTCCTGTGCAAAGGAATAACCCTACATTGGACATAATACTGTAGAATTTCAAATATGATTGGAAGCTGTTCTGAACTTGCTGGCAATTAAGGTATACAAGTAAAAGTTAATGGCGCTGCTGGAGAACAACAGGATGTGGCTGGCTGCACTGAAGACTCTGTGTTGTCCAAACTGAATCGGGTCACTCCTGTCAACAAATCGGGATGTGATCTTATATATTTCGACTGGCGTTCTGAGGAGGAAAAAGCACATAGATGCAGCAATCAAGGTAACAGTCAGTGGGATTACGTTTTGCCTTCTGGAATCCTGGGTAGATTGTTGAAATACAAGACACGTGCCCTCTCTGAAAGATCTGACAATTGTCCAGAGAAGAACGCTGTTGCCAGCCCCAACAAAACAAAAGGAACACAAAATCTTTCGCCCATGCCTATCCACGGCCAAACTGTGTCAGAAAACCATTTGTAGGTTTCTGAAACATTAGGACAGCATGTCCAAGAACAAGATCCTATGTCATACCCATAGAGAAAGTGACAATGGATAACAGTGATAACAACGGTCATTACACCGGCAGTAACTTGCGACATTCTCGTTGTCCACACAGTGTTGACTTGACGTGGCCATACTACACAAGCTGCCCTTAGCAAGGTGAGGGCCACTAGCATCCACGGAGATAAAGTTTTTGTCGTATTGGCCATCACCATCCATAGTTTACACTGCCATGATCCGTTTGTTTCAAAGTAAGGCACACTGAATTGTTTATTGAGCAAGCCGGTTAGGGGCAGTATAATCAAACACAGCAAATCAGAGCAGGCCAGAACTCCAAAGAAAACACTAAAAGTAGACGCAGGAAGACAACACACGATCACAACAACCATAAAATTTCCAAATATTCCAAACAAACACACAATAGGCTCACCTATTTTCAGGATCAAAGAGGAGATCTTTTCAAATGGTTCGTATTGATCATACCAAAGATCTCTTTTAAGACGGTCTGAATTCATTTTTCTACAAAACAAGAATATTAAAAGATGATGGTAGCTAGGACAAATGTAGTTATTGCTGTTATCACATTTGAAGGTGAGCAATGATATTTGTTCCTAAGCCTTGATAGTTAAACTGCAACACAGAAAATCTCTAACCTCTGTACATGAGTTACAACCTTTGTGCACGCATGCTTCAGAATAATATACATGTGAAATTATTCTTTTTTCTTCAAACTCATTTCATGCATTTTTCATTGTCTCAACATTATGGTTGGAAAAGGTTAATTTACCATGCCTACTAGAGAGAGAGAGAGAGAGAGAGAGAGAGGAGAGAGAGAGAGAGAGAGAGAGAGAGAGAGAGAGAGAGAGAGAGAGAGTTGAATTCTGCTCTGTTCTGTTTTGTATTTTCTTGTGTGCTTTGTTGTGCAGTGTTCCTTTGTGTTGATGGGTTGGGGTACTTTTGAGTCATGTTGTGTTATGTTGTAATGTGTTGTGTTTTGATGTGTTGTGTAGGCGATGTGATGCTACTTTGCACTGTGCTGTGTTGTAGTACATTATGTTGTGTTCTTGTATATTGTATTGTGTGTCCTTGTCTTACGTTGTGTTGTGTTGTCTTGATATGTGTTGTACTGTCCACCGTTGTGTTGTGCTGTGTTGTGTTATGTTGTGTTGTGTTGAGATGTGTTGTGATGTGTTGTGTTGTGTTGTGATGTGTTGTTTTGTGTTGTATCCTTGTGCCTTTGCCGATTCACTCAGGTGTATTCATGGCTTACTACATTACTTTTTGTATCTTCTCTAGTTTGGAAACCACAATGACAGCCATGTGCTTTTCATCTGTGGGACTGTCTTCTGAATAAGCTCCTTAGTGAACGAGTCACTTTCATCAGAATGGGGAGATTCACATGTCCATGATCTGAAAGAGGGTGGTAGTATTCTTCTCGCACCCTCCTTTCCCTTCTCTCCCTTTCCATTAGACAGAAAGTCATTGTCTGACGCAGAAGAAATCAAATGGTTCATCCTTGAGCCCGTAGAGGGAACGTATCTATATACAAAAAACTGGCCATGTAATTTTCAACTGATCACGGTAGTATGACAGCAGTACGTGGATATGTATGGAACGCATTTCTTCCCTAAAGACAAGGGTTTAAATCATCAGTATTTTTTCAGCTCTGGCAATGTTAATTTTTTTTATTCCAAGAAAGATGCCTGTTACTGGCAACAGGCTATTTAAATACATACTTACATGTTAATGTGATCGGGGAAGGTTTCTAAAAGTCGTGTGTCGGAGGTCTGTTTATTCGTTTCGGCTGGGGTTCCGTTGCTGTATGGTCTGAAAATAAAGCAAATGACATGACCGTTCTAAGACAGATTTCCGTACGCTGATTCTTGTTTTATCACTCCAGTCTACCTGTGTGTCAACGAAGTGACCGCTTCTACATTCTATGTGTCACAGGGCTTAGGGATTGAGAGTTACTAAAGTCACCTTTGGTCATTGGACTGTTGTTTTTGTATACTCCGGGCACAAATACCTTGAAACAATCCTCCTGGTAAGTTAATTGTACTATACATAACACCTACTGCATACACGTCTTTAAACAAAATGCGAAAAGAAAAAAAAAACTGAAACACTAATTTTATTTTTGCAAACAGTCTTTCTATTGTGGATGGAAGTTTTGCATGTATTTTGTGTCTGTCATTACTAGGAATCCAAGGCAAGGACAAACAAGTATCCCGGGGAGACCAGAAAATCAGACCTTTTCGAAGAGAACTTGCAGACAAGCAAGTGTAAGGGAAGGTACATAGCATGAATTAGTCGGTGTCTACTCTTGAGTTCCAATGAGGGACATCAATAGAAAGATGCTGAAGAATGGATAAGCACCGTTGAGCCAGCTTGTTGGATATTATTATCATGCCCTCGTCCATCCTCGTCAATTGTAACCAAAACCTGATACATTTTATAGCTGAGTTTACGTAGAAAGGGTATCTGTTCGTTTCTCCATATACCAGGTTATTAGGTGTTCGCATTTCAACGCCCAGGAATCTTTTAACGGCAAACAAATGAATTTTTTTCACAACGGATTGCTGCATTGTCAAGACCCCATAACTCTACACCATGTTGAGCAATGGATTGAACGTGCGAGTCAAATAGCTTAAAAAAGCACAAGTGAGAGTTACACTTCAGCTTAACAGCTTTAGTAAAATACATAATAAGGCGTTTTTTGGCTCTGCTTGTAAGCTCGCGACATGCAGCAACAAAACTAAGCTTTGCTGAAACATAATTCCTAAGTATGTGTACGCATTCACAATAGGCATCAAAATCCCGTTATATGTCCACCTTTCTCTTTTAGCTAAATAACCACATTTCCTGAACACCACTATGATACTTTTATCCAAGTTAATTACCTTCAACTGCAAAGCAGCCGCCGTATGCTGAAGACTGTTTATCTGCGTTTGTAAGCCTGTGACAGTTTCAGAATGTAAAGCCACATCATCAGCCAGCAGCAGTATGAATAATTCAAATAATCTGACATAAACTTTGCCCCGTACTACTGTGCTGCCCCCCCCCCCCCCCCCCGGTCCCCTTATCACCTTTAACGCTAATTCATTAATAAATAAAGAAAACCAGACAGGGTTGCAAGCGTCTCCTAGGTTTACTCCGCGACAGCAAACAATATAATCTGTTACACTACTTCCGCATCTAGTTCTGCTGCGAATACACTTAAAAATCTTGCCTTTGATGCCACTTTTAACATGATAGGCCATAATAACTTTTTTTTTTATACAGAACCAAAAGCCTTTTCAAAATCAATGAAGGCTACATACAATATACGATTAAGAGAAAATTATTTTTGTGTTAGTGCTAATAAAGTAAACATGTGATCAACAGTGGAGTAATCTCTCTTAAATCCAGTTTGATGTTCACCTCTCTTGTATCCATTCCTGCAGTCTTCTATTAATAATTGTGCTGTAAATTCTACTACTTGTATCACATAATTTAATGCCCCTGTTATTGTTTGGATTTTTGATGTCACCCTTCTTGAACAAAGGGTAAACGATAGAGCTTTCCCAGTTTGAATGACAAATTGAACTGAACGTCAAGTCCATCGGATGGAGACTATAAGCGTGTCGGACCCGTGTGCCTTCCTGGCCCCTTGCACACGTTAAAAAACCCATGGCAGTTGAAAATCGAAAAGAACAGGGGGGTTCCCCGCCGCCCTGGCAAAATTGATGTAGATTGAAGATAGCCGCCTGGTATTTCTTACCAAGCCACAAAAATTGTCACTTAATGTTATCGTGTGCCATCGTGTACCAGTGGATATGGAGGACACGTACAAACATCACATGCATCCTATGTAAGAAACTGGAGGAATAAGTGAGATAAATGAAAAATGAGTGACTGATATTTGAATGGTACGGGAAACGACTGAACGAGCGCCAGTAGGCTGCTCTTCGGCCGGCTCTACCTGGGTGGGCAGCCCGTTGAATGAGTGAGGTAGTGTGTTTATTGTAAAGCGCTTAGAGCTTGGTCTGTGACCGAGGATAGGCGCTATATAAATACCCAATATAATAATAATATATAATAATATAATAGAGCTTGTCCAGTTGTCAGGGAATGCACCTTTATCAAATAACACATTAAAAAGCTTTACCGAAAATTCAATGAGACGAACCCCACTATACTTTAAGAACTCACCAATAATTTCATCTGGTTCAGCAGGCTTTTCATGCTTTGATTTTGTCACAGGAAGCAAAATGTCTTTTCTTGACATTGGACGGTTAATAAAGCTTACCTCCTCTTCGTTAACATTACTGACATTTTCAACAGAATCTGACGTTTCTGCGGTTATCTTTAATTCAAGTAAATTTTTGAAATGCTTAAACCATTCAACGACTGTCAGACTATTTTGAATAGTTTTTCGTTTAAAGGATATTTATGCACAGTGTCCCAAAATTCTCTTTGATCGTTTATTGACGAGAGCAGTCTGTCTAACAACAACTCATTATACTGTTTTCCTTTTCTCTTTATCAGATTTTAGTATTCTCTTTTTGTTATGCAGTAGGCATTACTGTCTTCTTTCTTTGTGGTTTTCCTAAAATTGAAAGCAGTCCCTTTGCTTTAACTTTACCCAGCCTACATTTTTTTTTATCAAACCGGTCACTGCTTTTACCACACTTATTTAAATTAATTCTCTTTTTCACACAATCAGCTTGCTTTTTAATACAGTCATTAAGCATTTCCAAAGCACCATTGAAATCATGATCAATCAATCTTGTGGCACGATCAATCACGGATATCGTTTCGTCATAATTCATTTCCTGAATATAGATTCGTTCCAAATCCTTGTTCCACACAAACTTATCAATGAACTGGAAACCCTTCGTGGAGGTTGTGTTCCATCTACCTTTTTTACTTTAACTCTAAAACGTAATTCAATGGGCAAATGATCTGATTCTAATCTCTCTGAAACCAACAATTCACATGAAGATACAACAGAGAAAGTAATCATTGACACTGCATCCTGTTTCTGATATGTACGTAAAATTACCATTAGTATCCCCGTTGCATGTTCCGTTCAGAATACACAATCCAAAGGTTGTGCACATATTCAGCAAACATTTCCATAATCATTGAGAATAATGACTGCAGACTTTCTCACATTGTTATCTGAAATAGAACTGTTGTAAACAAAGTTACTGTGTGCATTACTATTGTCAACAATATCTGGAGAATTGTCAAAAATCCTGCTGTTCAAATCGCCTGAGAGAATCACTTACACGTCCTCAAATTCAAGCACACAATTAAAAAGACATTCTTCGAGCTCGATGATGCCGTTTTCAACGTCAAATTAAACATAATGAGGTGAACCCTCTGGTAGAATATAAACACAAACATATGATACATCTTCCACAAAACCAAAAACACTCATCAATCAAAAATAAAAGAACACTGGGTAGTCTGTTTTAATTTCATGAACATAAGATGTGAGATTAGTTTTAATGAGGCACGCCCACCTTGGCTTAAAGCTGTGTCAGGCCAATTGACATAGTCTAGAACACCAAGGCTATATCAAAATGTTGTTATGCTTAGCATAGTTATGCAGGGATTGTCTTCAGTCGTGACAAGCTCCTAGCATAACATTATCAGTCTCCAAAATCCATCGAAGTCGGAGTGTGGCTGCCCATGTGGCAGGGTAATCAAAAACGGTCACACACGTAATGTTCTAATCCATAGCTGATGCATTTGTACCATAGTGTTCAAGTACTTCGGCTGTTTGGATGATCCCTGGAGTCTTTTAGCCAGGGTACGACAACAACAACAACAACAACAACATGAGGCACACTACTCCACCTGACCTTCTTCGCTGTTTTGAAAACTTCACAGCAGGTTCATGATAGACGGCATAACCTGGAAATAGAAAGTTTTGGAAGTCCTCTACAAAGGTCTCAACAAGACATATGCAATATCTTAACAACAGGGAATAAATTCATAATCCGTAAATTTGACACAAGACCATTCACGCTCCAATGCAGAAAATAAAAGGAAACATCACTCTGTCTGTCATCTTCACAATGATCGATATGTAGCCCGTTTCCATACACGCGGTTATCTTTCCTTTCGCACTTCAATGTATCTCTGTCCACTTGTTCACCCATTAGACAATTATCGCCCCTGTCCTCCCATTCCGTGTCACAGACATCGTTTTGAGACGTCCCGCGGTTACCACTTTCAATAACACTGTCTCTATCAGTCAGCGTGTCACATGACAAGGCTCGGTGAATATCTCCGACTTCTTTTCTAACACAAAAGTCATCGTTTGTTGAAAATGATAATGATGCTTCCCCCATATTAATGAAAAAAATAACATCAACATCAAGGAAAGCATTATTATCTCCCCCTATTTCTTCAATCTGAGACATGAGAGCAAGCTTTGTTTATGATTGATTATTTCTTGCAGTCATTGCAAACCAAGCTGCTCTGTAAGTTGCTGGAATGGTGCTCGGTACTTATCCTGGGAATTTATTAGTTTATTGTAATTTAATCCCTTGTGGATTCATTCCAAGAACTGGCCCTCAGCACTTGTGTCTTAAGAGGTTATCTTTTCATATTTTCTACTTTTCACAAGAAAATGTAGCTT
>JAMYXO010005876.1:0-2500 GCA_033310375.1 Conus canariensis | reverse complement strand
TCATTATACCAGCAGTAGCTCTCGACTTTCCCTTCGTCCACACAGCATTGACACGAAGTGGCCATACCACAGAGGCTGCTCTCAGCATGGTGAGTGCCACCAGCATCCATGAGGATAAAGTCTTTATCGTGTAAAATATCATATGTTTAATTTTACACTGCCATGAACCGAGTTGTTCAATGAATGGCGCATTTAATTCTGTGTAGAGCAAGGTGACCAGGGGCCCTCTAATCAACATCAGCAGATCAGAGCAGGCCAGTACTACAAAGAAAACACTGGAAGTGGATGCCGGAAGGCGAAACATGATCAGAATGATCATGACATTTCCAAATATTCCAAACATACACACAACAGGGCTACCAATTTTCCAGATAATGTCTGAGATCTTTTGAAATGGTTCGTGTTGCTCGTACCACTGATCTCTTTTCACACGGCTTAAGTGTTCCATAGTTCTATACCCCAGGAGTATTAAAACATGGAGGTAGCAGGAATTAGCTTCAGTTACCATGTTACAATTGTTTCACAAACACACACACACACACACACACACACACAACACACACCCGCGCACGCACGCACGCAGCACGCGCACGCACGCACACTCACGCACGCACGCATGCACGTGCGCGCGCGCGCGCGCGCGCCACACACACACACACACACACACACACACGTGAAACAGAGAGAGAGAGAGAGAGAGAGAGGAGAGGAGAAACAGAGAGAGAGAGAGAGAGAGAGAGAGAGAGAGAGAGAGAGAGAGAGAGAGAGAGAGAGATTGAGCGATAATGAAAAAAACATATGTTTAATATTTCGAACGTCGGTTCTCTTTAAGGACCGCAGACTTTACGTCAAAAAGGTGCATGTTAAAAGAGAGAACGTCATGACATTCATGTCATCACCAAATAATACGAAATCTAAAATATCATCTTGCTGTTGGTAGTTTGTCACTCCTTATCTCCACTAATAATCCAACACACACCACCTCACTACCCCTCTACCCCACTCCCTCGCTCGCCCCCTACTCCCCCCCCCCTCTCTCTCTCTCCACATGTTGGTCTATCATCACAGTATTTGTGCCAAGAGAAAAGCTTGAATAGAAATCAAACGCAAGGGAAACCAGCTCATGCAGCGAATGAGTAGTAACGTGTAGTCAGATCTTGTGGACATCTCCGTGAGCATCACTTTCTATGTATCGTTTTTCAACGGGCATATAACGCATGCCTTGAAGTGAGTGGATGTGCATGCTGAAATCATAGATGACATTTTTGTGCCAGTCCTTTTCTGGATGTGTAATCAATGTAAACAGGCTTCAACAAGAAGGATGCATACTACCTGTTGCTAGATCAGACCAAGTGAGCATTGTGAGACTGAGGACAGTGCACTCAAGACAGACACCACATATTCACAAAAATTCCACATTGGCAAGTCTTCAAGTTGCCCATGCGGTACAACTCCAATGATAGTGGAACACTTCCTGCAGGACTGCCCCACACATGAAAAGCTAAGGGCAGAGACCTGGCCTGCCAACACACCGATGAGGGCAAAACATTATGGATCACTGGAGGGCCTCCGCCGTACAACAGCCTTCGTCAGTGCCTCTGGGGTTCCTGTCTGAGTGAACGAAGAAGAAGAAGTTTGTCTTTTCAACATTTGTTTATCTTATTCGTTAGCTTCTCTACAGAGACTTTTAAATTTACTAGCAATTCTAAATTACACCCGTTTTGGTAATCTAGTTAAGCTTGGGTTAGAATATCCAAACTGAACCTTCTTTGAGCAGTGAATCTTTGTGGCAATTTTCTACGTTTAAGAATTCCTGTAATTGTTTTTTTTGTCCTTCGAAACTAGAAATACTATTGAAGGAGAAAGGTTATTATAGATGGCTGATTAAAGTAACAATTGTAGCATGTTTACATGGTCAATGTAAAGGATTTTTTGCATCCCTCGCCCAACCCCTCTACCCTTACATATTTATTATGTGATGTGAAGCTCTCCTTTTGCTCCAACCTTTCTGCTTTGTTTTACCTGTTTATATGTTTACATGAATGATTCCATTTGCACCCCCCTCCCACCAGTTTCATGATTATTGCATACTATTCTTGCAACAGTTACAAATTCCTTGTCATCGAGGTCATACGTTTAACACTTTTTTGTATTTTGTTTTCTATGGTTCACCGTATGGCTTGTTGCTTATGAATTTTTTTTCCTTTGCTTATATTTGAAGATTTTCATTACGGAAGATTTTGAGCGTTACCTAGCAACTGGTCCACACTGGAGATAACTTAAATGAATGCATTACCCAATGTAAAAAGAGAACGCTACAAGCAAAAAAAAAAAAAGAGAAAAGTTACAGACAGTAAAAATAAAGAGGAGAGAAACGAAAAAGTATAGTTAGAAAAAGAGGAGAGAGAACAACAGTTACTACTTCAGAGGAGAAACAGAAACACAGACAAAAGCAATTTCAAATTAGGAAACTTGAACTTGGAATATGGTCAACAGACGA
>JAMYXO010005875.1:7500-10000 GCA_033310375.1 Conus canariensis | reverse complement strand
AACTAAACACCTCTATGACAGACCACTGCGCATTCTTAGAAACTATAAGCACCATATTCAATGGATTTGTGGTTGATACAGACGAGGCACCAGAAAAAAAGGAGAGCACATCACAAGCTAATCTCAAATGATACTCGGTTATATATATATATCACAAGTGGAGACTCTAGTATTCAAAAGAGTCTCGAAAAGGTCTATTTGAGTGTGTTCTCAATTTCTGCTTTCTCCTTTAGAGAAGAGACCACAAACATTGTGATTGATTGATTGCGTTGTAAATTTCGAAACATGATCTGTTTTCCGGCATGCAATGCGAGAACATTTGAATAGATATCGAAGGCTCGTGTTCCACTTCATTTTTTTTTCTATTTTGTTCTATTTACCTGACCTTAAAACCGTCTCTGATTTACAACAAAAAAGGCGAAGACACGGAAAGCAAATCACGCATTTTACAAGAGCAACGACTTCACCAGAGACGAATGCGAGAGTTTGACAATGGATGCCAACGAAGTTTTACCCGGTAATTTTTTTTCGTCAATGTGAAAGACATTAACGGTCATCAGATTCTGCGTCTTTCTTCTTATCATTGACCTTCACACTCGTAGTCCTATCTCTGAGATGAACGTGGCTGTCCTCTTGACCTCATCCTCCAAGAATATCCAGAACTTAACCCGTGCCATCGTCGTCCCAGCTCTGGCAGTTTTAGTCCCTGGGGTAGGGAGCCCAGCAGAATGTGCTGCATCGTCTATCCCATCTGACTGCATAGGCAGTTAAGGAGTAGGGAGGATCTTCAGGTTGCAGCACATATGGCTGTTGATTCTTTCATTTCTTGTATGAAGCATGAAGATAATAGTTTGGTCTGCTCTGCCCACAAGATGCATGGCATCGTTTTCTTCCTTCTCTCCCTTGATGGTTTTGTTTTTTTGTTTCTTTGTTTTTTCTTTTTTTTTGTTTGTTTTTAATCAGGGACTTGGGCTTATAAAGGATGACCGATTTTTCTGGCTGCTTATCCCTGCTTCCAAATTTGAAATGTTATCGGCAGATTACTTCATTATCATACCATAGTGCGAATACATCGATTGCAACGTCGTCTGTTCAGTTTGCCCAGTCCTGGTGCACGCACACGCACACACACACACACACACACACACACACACACACACACACACACACACACACACACACACACACACACACTATCTCTCTCTCTCTCTCTCTCTCTCTTTCACACACAACACACAGACACACACACTCTCTCTCTCTCTCTCTCTCACACACACACACACACACACACACACACACACACACACACACACACACACACACACACACACACACACACATGGATACTTCTATCTATACACACACTGTTTGGCGTCAGCATTGTATCATTAGGGTCGGGTATGATCGCTGAGGAAATGTATTTTTTCAAGTATTTATTTTTTTTATTCTTTCCTTCGTCTGTTTGTTTTCTTCCTTACTTACTTTCTTTTTGAGAGATGACCTATAGGAATCGAAAAATTAAAATAAGTATTGAATACTGGTTCATGAACAGAAAAAATACTGGAGAATCGCAATTAAAGAAAACAAAACGAATACTCACAACTTTCGTGATTTTTTTTTAGGCGGGGGGAGAGGGAGGGGGGTGGGGGTGGGGGCTACCTCCATTTCCTTAGACATCATAGATCGATCTCCAAGACAACTGATCTACTGGACATTGCTGCAGGCTTCCCTGCCTCATGACAACTCTTAACTCGATTCCATCGACTTGAAGGGTGCCTTACTACTAGTGGTGCATTCGAGGGAAAGATTGCATTTCGTCTGGAGCTACCATGTAAGACAGTTTCTGTCCTCTTAGTACTAAGGTGGGTTTACCAGCTGGTATGTTCAGTCGGAACATGAATTTCAAGTATTGCCGGATTCACCTTTAACACATTGGCATTTGCGACGAAGGGAGGAGAGAGAGAGAGAGAGAGAGAGAGAGAGAGAGAGAGAGAGAGAGAGAGAGAGAGAGAGAGAGAGAGAATTTCATCTTTAAGCCAACTCCGTCATACTTCATAATGTTTGTGGCGAAAACACACACGCACACACACACACACACACACACACACACACACACCACACACACACACACACACACACACACACACACACACCGCACACACACACACACACACACACACACACACACACACACACACACACACACAGCAACTTCTGCGAAATCTTTTTGTTTGTACTCTTTAGTTTTTCTTTAGACATCATTGCAAGACAACTGATCTACTGGACGTTGATGCAGGCTTACCCACCTCATGGCGTCTTTACGATCCACTTCATCGACTTGCAGAGTGCCTTGCTGTTAATGGTACGCTTGATGGCAAAGATCTCCTTTCGTGCAGTGCTTGCATGTAAGACAGCCTCTTCCCGCTCAATAGTAATGTGGGCCTACCAACTATTTATGTTTGTTTTTTTTCTCGCTGTCCCATCTTCTGTGCCACCTCTG
>JAMYXO010000586.1:0-42284 GCA_033310375.1 Conus canariensis | reverse complement strand
AGCCCCGCGAACACACAAAAACACACAAAACCACACACCCCACACCACACACCACACCCCACAAAAAACAAAACACCGAAAAAGAAATGGGCAAAGGGTGGGGGGACGGGCCTTTAAATTGTTTCCCAAAAGACTGCAAAAAAACTTGGAATGGGGGGAAAATGAGAGAGGGGGGAGAGAGAGGTGGGAAAAAGAAGAGAGGAGAGAGAGGGAGAGAGAGAGAGGAGAGGTTTTACTAAACAGCCCAGACCCTGGGAAGAAGAGAGAGGAAGAGGAGAGAGGAGAGAGAGAGAGAAGAGAGGGGCTCGGGTGGGAAAAGGATTGTGAAACTGCAGCGGGCCCCCTGGAATGATCTGGGGAACTCGTGAGTCGAAAAAGGAAAAAGTCTTGGGGGAAGTGAATTGAGCCCAAAAAAAAAAAAAAAAAAAAATCTGAAAGACTTTTGGGGAATTTGAAGAAGGTGACAAAAAAAGGGGAAAGGTGCAGTTTTTTTAAACCCCACCCTTTTATGAAAGGAACCAGAAAAAAGTGAGGTGAAAAAAAACTGGCACCCTTTTTCCGGTATAATCGTTTGGAAAAAAAAGCGGGCATCTTTGGTCTTCCCGAACCTTTTGCAATCTTGTCGGGAAGAAATTTTTGTGCTACCAAAAGAAAAAGGGAATCCCCGTGATAAAGTTTTCCAGAAAAAACTAAGAAAAAAGGAACTGTTGGGAGTTCTGGATGAGTTTTGCTGAAGAAAAATCCGCACAGAGCGGGTTCTTTTAAAGGGAAACCCAGCAGAAAATTCAGAATGTGTAGAAGTGTTTCAATGAAATGGGAGTTTGGTTGGGAGTGCGCAAAGACGGGGGCCCAGCGACCCAAAGTATAAAAAATCACGGCCCCTTCCCGCGATACAGGGGAAGGAAGAAAGGCGTTTTTTGGGGAACTTTTTTGGGGACAAAAAAAGTTTTCACTTTGGGTTTCTCATTGAAAAAAGGGATTTTTCCATGCCGTTATTTTTTGGGGAAATTGGAGAGAAAAGGGTTTGGGTGAAGAAAATTTGGGTTTGGCTTTTAAAGGGTTTTGGTTGGGCCTCTGAAATGTACGAGGACTGTTTTTAAAAAGATTTTTTTGAGGGAGGCAGGTAGGGGAAAGAAATTAAGCGTTTTCTTTTTTAAACCTTCGGTTTCCATCAGGGATCTTCTTCCATGATGACCCCAAACTCAAAACACCCAACAGCAGTGGCAGCAGCACTTTAAATAAACCACATTTATCATAATCATCCCCAAACCCACCCCCCCTCACACCATCATCATCATCTTTCCTTTTCATCGTAAATCATAAATTTTTATCAGACCCGCAGCAGCATTATAAAAATTTTCATTACCCAAAAACCACCACCCCCAAACCACCCCACCCCAAAAAAATCATCATCTTTCAAACCCTCATTTCACCCTCTTAATTGTTATTGTCATCATCACCGCATGTTTTTAAATTTTTTTTTTTAAAATGAATATTTTTAAAGTATTTTTATCTTTAACATCTTTCAAAAAATTCATATCATCATCAAATATTTTGGCCCCATATCTTTGTTTAAATTATTAGTAGTATTAAAAAGGTAATGATGATGACGGTGTTTATGAGGGAGAGTTGATGATCATCATCATCAACATCACCACATCTTCATATCACCCTTCCTTTAAAACATTCATCATTATCATTACAAAAAACAAGAAAATTTAAAAAATAATTTTTGATAAAAAAATTAAAAAATTTATTTTAAACCGCTCCCCTTTGGGCACGAATTTTGAGAATTTTTAAAGCCCATTGTTCTTTTTTTTCCCTTTTTTTTTTTTTTTATTGTCCTGAAAGTTGTTTTTTTTAAACCCTAAAAAGACATAAAAGGTTGGGAAAACGCGTGTGTTTTGTTTTTGTAATCTGTTTTTGCTTTTTTGGGTCTTGAGGAATTTTTAAACAATATTCTTTTTAAAAATTTGGTTTCAATTTTTTCCCCCTTAAATACCTTACTTAAGACTCCTTTATCATTTTGACCCCCCCCACACACACCACACACATCAACACCCATGCACACACACACACACCCACACACACACCACACACACACCACGCACGCACGAAACGCACGCCACATACACAAAACACAAAACATTTACAAAACGCAGAAACGCACATAGGGGCGCACGGCACAAAACCAAACAAAACACACACACACAAAACCACACACATACCACAACCCACAACCCACAACCCCACACACACACACTTTTCCAAAAAAAAACCCGGAGAAAACTGAAAAAAAGTACAAAAAACAACACCACACACAACACAACACACACACAACAAAACACACACCCACAGTTTTTTTAACCCCAATCACCAGTTATTTCCCTTCAAATTTGGGGATGCAGAACAAGTAAAGGAATAATTTTCCCCCAAAAGGATTTTTTTTTTCTTGACCCCATACATCCCCCCCGGGGGAGTTTCTAAAAGATGCCAGGTTCCTAAAGGAGGGGAAATTTTTTTTTTTGGGAAAATTTTAAAAAAAACGGGGGTGGGGGGGGGGGGGAACGGGGTTAAAAAGTTTGGACCGGTTGAGAATCCCAAAGGGAAATTAAATATTTGTGACGGAAAAAAAACCCAAAAAAATGTTGACCTGAAAGGGAACTTTGAGCGGGCTGTTAAAAAAATTAGAATGCAATTGATTTTTTTAAATTTCCGAAAATAAAAATGACGGGGTTTTGGGAAAACTTACCCCGGGCAAAACATCCCAAAAATATTATATTTTCAGATCGCAACTCCGGACCAAAATAAACTTTAAAAAGGAGACCCCCCCCAAAAAACCAAAATTCAATAATCTTTTCCCCTGTTTTTAAAGAAGCAAAAAGGGGTTTTCTCAAACAATACCACAATATTTTACAGCCTTTTTTTTAAGGGGAAGGGGAACAGAGAAAAACCCCTTGTCGGAAACCCTCTCGCTGGGAAATTTCAAGCTTTTGATTTAAAACACGGGCCGAACCCCTTTTTCCATTTTTGCATCGCAAAAAAATTTTCCCCCCTTAATCAACATTTTCAATTTCTTGGTTTTAGAAATGAGGAAGAAACGGGAAAAAAAAGTTGTCGAGAACAAAACTTCGGGTGAGGGACGTGCGGCGATTCGGGCAAAATCCTTTAAAAAAACGGACAGTCGGGGGGGTTTTGAACTTTGTTTTTTCATTAGGGGTTTTAGGAGTCGAAGCAAAAAACGAAAGGGGGTTGAAAAAAAAACAAAAAAACGAACAAAATCCCCCCAACCCAAAAAAAAAAAAACCCTCGAGATTTGGGTTTGGGTTTCTAACATCCCAAACCCCTCTGATCCGTAAAACCCTTTTGGCCCCCAAAGCGACGGGAAATTTTTCCCCTTCATTTAAAAACCTGAGAAGAAGCGGGGGCCCCTGCCACGGGGCTGAAGCAGAGGGTTTTTTTCCTCAACAGCAGGGGCCAGGAAGGGGTGAAGGAGGGGGGAAAGAAGAAAAAAGGAGGGGATAAAGGGGGAGGAAAAGGGAGAAAAAAGGAAAGAAGAAAAAAAAAAAGGTGAAGAAGAAGAAGCCCGGCGATGGGAGAAAATGGAGAAGAAGAAGAAGAAGAAGAAATAAAGTAAATAGAAAGAGAAGAAAGAATTGAAATCGAGGAAGAAAAAGGGGGAGGAGGAGGAGAGAGAAGAAGGGGAGGAGAAGGAGCAGAAGCGAAGAGGAAAATGACCAGAAGAAGAAGAAAAAAGAAAGCAAGAAGAAAGAAAAGAAGGGAGAAGAAGTCAAAACCACACCCATTATGCTTTTTATATGTGGTTGTGATGAGTCATGTGAAAGAACATTATAAGTGTGGAGATTTCTATCAAACAGGTCAAGGATTCCGAAACTATAGGTACCCATTTGACACGTGTCCACCGAAAGGGAAGACAAGAACACGAACAACAACAACAAAAAGCATGGTTTACTGGTTCACTGGAGGAAAAACAACATGAGTCGGTTGGTATGGTTTTTTTTTTTTTCATTTTTATTACAACTTATCATTGTATCCTTCCTTGTGATTGAGTGTACTGTGTACAAAGAAAGGGAAGGATATACCGAAATGAGGGTGGACCCTGAGATGGACTGTCCTCAAACTACCCAGCCAAACCATCCTGAGAGACAATCACTGCATCGCCACTCCACAGCACACCTTAGGGTGTACATTACGGCTTTAAAAAAAAAAAAAAAACTACTTTGAACGCGTGAAACAAAATATGTTCGGTTCAGGGAGTAAATAGTAAGGAAGACGGAAAGGGTTAATTCTCAGAAAATTTTTCTTTTTTGCAAATGCGGACCTTTGAAACTAGGAAATGTTTAAGTTTGAATCGCTAGGGAAGTGTCGATGTTCCATGAAAATAAGATGACCACAGAAACATGTGAATTCGTAAACATTAATTTCACAGCCATTTAATATCTCACTGAGAGTGGCACCAGGAACATATCATGTTTAAATGAATTAGGCTCAGGAACTATCATATCAAGGACACCAAATTTCGTTTAAAACCGAATAAGCACTTTTGAACAATATAGCCTCTTTGACGGAACTAAACATTTGAGCACACTTGACCTTTTTTTTCATTTTCGTCTTGATCTTCCGTGTTACGACGAAGAAGGGAAGGGAAGGGAACCCTGTTCTTTGCATTTCGATTTACGTAGAAAAAGAATGACTGATAAAAAACTGGTTCCAGTTTTCGTGGAGTTGATCCGACAAAACAGACAGACGGACGGGAAGGATCACGTGGTGTCCTACTTCAAAGTCTCTCTGCTTGCGGCAAAAGATCCCAAAAAGTTCTTTGAATTTTTCGCAACGGTTCCACACGGAGACGAGTTCTTCTTTTTCTCACATCACTCTCCCAAATCGCATTCTTCAACCACTCCAAACCTGGTTTTTTAAGCTATTGAAACGGAAGATCAAGAACACAGTGGTGTAGTACAACCAGTCAAAAAGGGCATGTATTACTATTCTACACTGTTCGAGAGTGATGATGAAGCATAGCCTACCAGAACGCGTTTAAAACTTTGTCGGAGGTTGGGGGGGGAACCGTGACATGACATAACGGATCAAAATGCTTGGAACGTTGAGAAAAACTTTTTTTCCCTCTAAGGATAGTTCTGAGTTCTAAATAAACTTCTGGAACTGTGGAGCCCTTATAAACGTCAGACATATATGTACGTGGCTAATAGCAAACCAATGTTATATGAAACAAAACATATACAAAAAACCAACCCAATTGATTAGATTCTATCAACCAATGTGTTAGCTAATCTCGTTGTGGGCTTTTAACTCACTTTTGAAAAACACAGCGCGGGATTTTTGTCAGATTCGACACACCATAAGAAGTTTGAAGTAAATGGCATTGAAATCAACTGATTTTGGACGATACAGTTTGGGCAAATGTAGACTTAGCCAAATTTAAACGTCTTTGTATGACAGTAGTGGCTGTCACTAAGTCCCCAGGCTCACTGTAGTCCCCAAGGGACCACTAAGTCAAGGCCCACTAAGTCAAAAGTCAAAGTCTAATTAGTTGTCAGGTCCAGTGAGTCACAGACCCACTGTGTCACAGGCCCACTAAGTCACAGGGGCCCCAATAAGTCACAGGACCACTAAGTGTTGGTCAGGAACCCGGGAGCAACATCTCACCAGCGCAGACTGTGGGGGTCCCAGTCTACCCACTGAACCCCTAGCAAACTCCTCTGGGTGGGAGTCGACCTTACGGCTCATAAAACCCCACTGTGTCCGATGGGATTCGAACTCAGGCCTTCCAGCTCAGTAGCCCGCGATGCTAACCACTACACCACGGAAGCTGGCTCTATGCTATAATTTGGCCTGTGACTCAGTGGGCTGTGACTCATGTGGGTCTGTGACTCAGTGGGTCTGTGACTCAGTGGGCAGTCCCGTAGTGGCTGCAGAGCACAAAATCTATTTCATTCGACAGTTTTTTGGTTTGGAGGGTGAAGAAAGTTGCAATGCAAAATCCTCAGTGACAAGGATCTTTTCCGAAGTTGATTTGAAAATTTCCGAAGTCAATGATTTGAAATCTTGCTAGTATAAATGAAAGCATGCATAAATCACCAGCATACAGGAACAGACTGACGAACAAAATGTGTGTGTGTGTGTGTGTGTGTGTGTGTGTTGTGTGTGTGTGTGTGTGTGTGTGTGTTGTGGTGCGTGCGTGCATGCGTGCGTTGTGTGTGTGTGTGTGTGTGTGTGTGTGTGTGTGTGTGTGTGTGTGTGTGTGTGTGGCGCGCGCGCGCGCGCGTGTGTGTATTCATCATGGTATTTCATTTGACAGTGGTATATGCTTGGTGACGCTCATCTTTTCCCAAAGTATCTGGTGAATGTTGGTCATTTCTGTGTTTGTCCATAGATGCAGAGATGGACAGGATAAGAATCTCGCCTCTCTTTGCCAGCATTCAGCTTTAACGGAGTCCTGTTCACTCACGCAGGTGATTAAGCACTTCTGGACACCACAGTCACTGTGTGCCACGACGGGATGGTTCATGGCTGGACTGCCCTCTTATGGCCACCACATAACCCAGCGTGTCGGCTGCTGTACAGCGCGATCGGCTCATTGTCTGCACGTAGCCTTTGCCCACACACACTAACCACCCTGCGTGTGCTTCTTTGTTTGTTTGTTTTTAATGCTGATCGATAAGAATGAGGATGATGAGATGATGCTACGGATTTCTATTCCGGTCTGAGAACGCATGATAGGGCTGTACTCTACGCTTTATTTTCATAATGTATCCCGGCGTCAACCAGGCCCGATAGAAACAGACACCACAGTGTTGGTCAAAAATTTGAGCAACTCCCCCAGGGGACCATTTTTTAAAGTGCATGTTTTGGGAAAAACTCGACTTTTGGGGTCCAGTCTTCTAAAATGACCCCCATAGATCCTCAACCCCTTATCGGGGTTGGGAAAAGAGGGGGGTTCGGGGCCCCAAAAAAAAAAAAAAAATCCCCCCAAGGGTTTCAAAACAGGAGTGAACCCCCCAAATTCCCACCCAATTTAGTCCCCGCGATGCTAAGCATTTTCCCCCAAAAGGGGGGTGGCCCCAATTGGTTGGGGGATTTTGGGCTTCCAACAGGGCAGTTTACACTGTTAGGGTAAAATTTGGGCCCGGGACGGACACCCATTCAAAACCAAGGGGCAGTTTGAACCCCTTTTGGGGGCGAAGGTTTGGGGGGGCCAAACAGCCACCCGGGCAAAAAACAGGCCCATTTTGGGAACACTGTTAGGGGGTTGAAGTTTGGGGCGGACAGAAACCCAAACCCACAACATGACATTTTGGGAACCTTTTTTAAAGGGCGAAAAAAAAGAAAAAGAAAAAGAATTTTTGAATGTAGGGGAAAAAGTATGACAGACGGGAACACCCCAACCCAAAACCCCATGACAGTTTGACACTTTTTGGGGGGGCAAAAAAAAGGGTGGGAAAAAGGGGACAAAAGCCAGTCAAACCAACATGCATTTTTTAAAAAAACCCCCAATTTCCAAACGAACAGGAGAGGGGGGGCGGGAAAAAACCCCCATCAGACCCAAACGGGAAAGGGTGGTGGTCCCTTAAATATTCAAAAAGAAAAAAAAAAGGTTAAAACTGGCCGAAACGCGAAGAATTTTTTCCACCCCCTTTCATCTCTGGTTTGCGGGGTTTTTCACGGGGAACGGGACAAAAGGTTTGGTTTTTTGGGTTGACGTGCTGTTTTGGGGGTCATGTTTTCTGCGCGGGACAAAAGGGAAAAGATGTTCAGCCCCCCGGGTTCCGCCCTCCACTTTAACTAGCAGATAAAAAGAAACCCAAAACACAACAAAAAACCCAAAAACAAAAAAAAAAAATTAGATGAAAAAAATGCCAAAATTCACCCCCCGTCAATCCCCACCCCCTTGAACCTTCCCCCCCCCCCCCCCCCTCCCCCCCCCCCCCCCCCCCCCCCCCCCCCCCCCCCCCCCCCCCCCCCCCCCCCCCCCCCCCCCCCCCCCCCCCCCCCCCCCCCCCCCCCCCCCCCCCCCCCCCCCCCCCCCCCCCCCCCCCCCCCCCCCCCCCCACCCCCCCCCCCCCCCCCCCCCCCCCCCCCTTCCCCCCCCCCCCCCCCCCCCCCCCCCCCCCCAAAAATTCCCCCCCCCCCCCCCCCCCCCCCCCCCTTCCCCAAACCCCCCGTCTCTTCCCCCACTTTCCATTTTCCCCGCCTTTTTTTGGACCTTTTTTTTATTGCCCCCGGGTTTTTTAAAAGGGTTCCTAAAAGGGGAGAAAAAAAAAAAATGAACAGAAGAAAATGTTAAAGATGCAGTCCTCATAATAAACTTTGATTTTTTAACCCCGTTCCCCTTTCGACCCAACCCCAAACCCTTTATCCCCATGGTTAGGAAAATTTAAAGCCCTCTCGGGTTTTATATATTATTTTATATATTTTTTTTTTTTTTTTTTTTTTTTGTACTTTGGCTTCCTCCCCCCCCCCCCCCCCCCCCAATTCAAAACCCTTTAATTTTGGGCTAGATAATGCCTGCTCAGTCCCCCCCTTTTCCCAACCCCACACACCACACACCAAAACCCCCAACACACACACACACACCCCAACAAAAAACCAAAACACACATGCACGCACGCACACACACACACCCCCCACACACAATCACACACAACACACACAACACCCCCCTCACAAAAAAACCCCCACACAAACCAAAAAAAAACCAAAAAACCACACTACAAAACTCCCCAAACCACAAAAAAAAAAAAAATTAACACAAAAAATAAACCCACACCCACCGGACACACCCCAAAAACCCCACTCCACACCCCCCACACACCCCACATCAAACACCACACACAAAAAAACCAAAAAAAAAAAAAAAAAAACAAAAAAACAAAAAAAAAAAAAAAACCGGGGGGGGGGGGGTGAGAGAGGGAAATTGAGAGGGGGGGGGAAACGAAAAATAGAAAAAAAACGGGGGAAAAAAAACGGGGGGCCGGGGAAAAATTAAAAAAATTGGGTAAAAATGGGGGGGGGGGCCCCCCTTAAAGGGGGGCCGGGGGTTTTTTGGGGGCTTAAAAAACCCCACCTGTGGGGGTTTAAATGTTGTTATACCCCCAAGCCGCCGCAAAAGGGCCATTCAGGGCTGTCACCGGTTTAAAAGGGTAAACTCAAAAAAACCCGTTAGAAATTTACAAAAAAAAAAAAAAAAAAACCCTCACCCCCAAGCCCCCCTAAAAAAAATTTTTCCCTAAAATACACGGGAAAATTTTTTTTTTAAAAAAATTTTCCTTTTTTCTGCAATAATAAGATCAGATAAAAAAAACTTTTAATCTCTTTCAGAAGTAAAAGGGATACTTAGGGGGACATCTCTGATCAAGGTAAAACAGTACTAAAGGGAAAAGGGGGATGAAAAAATTTTCGAAAAAAAGAATACAGGGAAAGTGTGTGGGGGTTTTGTGTGGGGGTGGGGGGTGGGGGGGGGGGGGGGGGGGGGGGGGGGGGGGGGGGGGGGCGTGCTTTGCGTTGTTTTTTTTTGTTTTTTTTTTTAAACGTCTATCCCCTTAGTGATTTAGACGGGCTTGCGTGCGTGCGTGGTGCGTGCGGGGTGTTTTGTGTGGGGTTTTGTTGTGTGTGTGTGTGTTGTGTGTGTGTGTGTTGTGTGTGTGCGCTTTATTGGGGCGGGGGCTTGCGGTGCGTCCCATTTTTTATGTGTGTGGGGGTTTGTGTCAGAGGAGAGGGGGAGGAGGAAAAGAGAAAGAGAGGGGAGAGAGGGGGGGGTTTTAAACCAAAGGACCTCCGAATGCTCAAATTACATGGGGTTGCCCTCGTTTCAGGAAAGTTTTCCGCGGTCATTTTGCAGGTGGATGTGGGGCCCATCATGTATTGTTCAGGGTCAAGGACTTTAAAAATGGGCGTTAAGTGGTGGGAGATGGGGGGGGGGGGGGGGGGGGGGGGGGGGAGGGTTTTCGGGCTTAGGTTTTCGTTAAACCCCACCCCCTCCCGGGGAAAAGGAGACAGCCCCTAATTTATTTCGTAGGTGGGGGGGGGGTGGGTGGGGGACGGGGAAGGGGGGGGGGGGGGGGCGGGGGGGGGTATTTTGGTTCATCAAACAGCAGCGCAGGGGGGGTTTGACTGGCCGGGGGGGCGAGATTCAGAAAGACGCTTGGGATGTTAACTGCGTTTTTGTAATTTTGACCGTTTTTTTTTTTTTTTATTTAAAAATTTTTTTTTTTTTTAAAAATTGTAAAAGCTCTACAAAACAAAAGTACCCTTTTGGGGTTAAATGTATTTATTTCGATTTCATTTTTGTATGATTTCGATTATTAATTTTTTTTTATGATTTAGGGTTATCATTTTTGTTGTATTTGAGTTTCGTCTTGTTGTGTGTATGAAATGTACTACGATTTGATTGTTGATGTTGTTGCACGCACTGTTAACAGTTCTTGCTTTAAATGATGAAATTTGAAATCTTGTCAACGAAGGGAAGATCAGGGATGAGGTGGGTGGTGAGGGTGGTGGGGGTGAGAGAAAAAAACCCCAAACACACACAACACACACCACAACACACCACAAAACACCAAAACAAAACAGAGTCATTGTTCAAATAGCCTTCCTGAGTGGGGGGTGGGGGGGGGGGGGGGGGGGAGTGTTGAAGGCCGCACCCCAAAAATTTTTTTCCCCGAGGCCTTGCTTAAGGGTAGAGTATTTTAGAGGGCGCAAGTTGATCGTTTTGAAATGTTTGGGGCCCGTCTGACATTGATTTTCCTCCGTTTTTCCATAAACCATAAAGGGAAACAAGCGGTGGTTCCAAACAGACAGATTCAAAATCAAAGGAATGAGATAATTTTTTGGGGGGGGGGGGGGGGGGGGGAGGGGGGGGGGGGGTTCCAGGGGCGTAAAAATAGGGTGAGGGTGGTGCAAAGGGCCCGGAATGCAACTAAACCAAAAGGGAGGTAGTATTTGAAGATTGTGGTTTCATCGGTGGAAAGCCCCCTTCCCCTCCCCCTCCCCCCCCACCCCCCAAAAAAAAGGGGGAAAAAATGGGGGGGAGAGTCCTTTTGATCAGTTATCGGTTTATCATTAAAAGCAGGCTCAAATTTTGACCAAACCAAAAACGCTTACAGGGTTTAAAGGGTCTTAGTGCCAAATCCTAATTGTGGCGTGTTGCTACAGGGGAGAGACTGCGGGTGACCTTACAGAACAAAAAATGGTTGAGGGACCAGAATTGGTGTTGTTGAACAAAGGGTGGTTCAGGTACCGAAATAGGCACTTAGTACAGAACACAGGATGAGTTCAGGTACCAGAGTAGGTAGTTAGTACGAAAAAAGGAGGGTAAGGTACCAGAAGTAGGTAATTGTACAGAACAATGGATGAGTTAAGGTACCAGAAGTAGGAGTACAGAACAATGGTGAGTTAAGGTACCAGAAGGGGTAGTTTACGAAAAAAGGAGAGTTGGTACCAAAAGTAGGTGTTTGTACAGAAAATGGAGGGTTTTAAAGGGTACCAGAATTAGGTTTTTTAGTACAAAAACAAAGGATGGTTAAGGTAAGAATAGGGTTAGGTCCAAAATAAAAGGATGATTTTAGGTACAGAAGAGGTGTTAGTACAGAACAAGGATGAGTTCGGGGTACCGAAGTAGGATTTAGTTACAAAAAGGTGGTTAAGGTCCCAAAAGTGGTAGTTGGGTAAAAAGACCCCCCCCCTGGAATTTTTACAGATGTCGATAGAAATCTTGCGTGAGGGTGCGAAGGTGGAAAAAAAAATAGAAAAAAATGAATAGAAAATAAATAAATGAAAAAAAGACAAACGAATAGATAAATAAATAAAAAGATAAAAAAGTAAAAAAAAGGGAAAAATAAACAGAAAAATCACAATCAGTTCAAGAAGAGACTGATGCCTCTTGCCAATTTCTCTTTGCCGGAGACGTGACTCTTGACAGCTGAACTTGAGAGAAGGGTTCAGGCTTTTGAGGTGGAGCCCGCAAAACCTTGGCATTTATGCAAAGACCACATTACCAACTTTGGGGGGTCCAGACCCAAGGTAAGGTAAACCACTGGACCTACGAAGACCCGTTGTCCACAGTGAAAGAAGGAAAATGAAACAGGTTGGCCTGTACAAAACCATTCTTCATGAAACGCGCGAGGAGGGAGAAGGAGGGAAGACAGAGAAAGGAGGGAGGGGGCAACATCAGTGCAGGACTGGCCTCACTCGCAACTGCCTGAGGTGTTGAGAAAAGGGGGGGTGGGGAAGCTGGGGGTTTCAAAACTTCTGTGGGATCAAAGGTCTTCAAGACTTGGGAAGGTGGTGAGTGAAAGAGGGCACGTCCGTCAACACCGACCTGTCCATTTTTGTTGTGTCTGCTTGCATACCTGGCTTTTTCAAAAAAGATTGGTTTTGTGGGAAATTTCAAATTTTTGTCGCTTGTTTTCTAGCGCTTTTTTTTAAACAGGGGGGGGTTTGGGGTTTGGGGGTTTTTTAAAGGGAAGGGTTTGTGGGTGTGTGGGGTGTGTGTGGGGTTGTGTGTGTGTTGTGGTGGGTGCTTTGCGTGGTGCGTGCGTGCGTGGTGCGTGTGTGGTTGGGGGTGTGTGTGTGTGTGTTGTTGGGTGCCCGCCCCCCCCCCGCCCCCGTGTTTATATTGTATGTCTCCACCCTAGGTCAAGTTTAGCAGGTTAAGGGGTGTCAGGGAAACTCGTTTTTCTTGCTTTAAATTTAAATTGTGTTTTTTTTTTTAAATTTTAGTAATGATCCTTGTGGTTAATTTTTTTGCGGGAAGAATTTTTCTCTCTGTAAGGTGTAAACCCTTTAAAAACGGCCCTTTGGTGTTATCATTTGGGTTACAAAAAAGAAAAAAAAACCCCCCTTTAACTCTCTCTTTTTATCCTCCCCTCTCTCCTCCTCTCCGCTCTTCTCTGTTTTCTCTTTTCTCTCGCTTTTTTTTTTTTTTCTCTCCCCCACCCTCATCATAAACTTTCATATCATCCCCTCATCTTATCATCACCCTTTCATCGCCCGTCGTCATCTTTCATCATCATCATCCCATTATCTTTCGTCTTCATCATCTTTTTCTTTCTTTTGCCCTTTGTTTGTCTGTCTGTTTTCCCTGCCGCCTGCCTGCCTCCCTTGTCTGTCTTTTCGGGTTTTTCCTTTCTTTCTCTTTTGTCTCTGTCTCTGTGTGGGGTTTTTTTCCCTGTCTGTGTCTGCCGTTCGTTTCCCCTGTCTTTCAGTCTGGGGGGGGCCCTGTCTCCCGTTGTCGGGAGGGTCTTTTCTGTTTTTCGCTTCCCAAAATATTTTCTTTCATAATTTCAGTATTTTGCCCCGGAGGGCGGTGTGTTCTTCTTTCGTTCTTGTCTCATTGCGTTTGGGGTCGGTGGCTTTTTGAAATTAAAAGAAATTGAGTTGATTTTTTCTTCTCTCCCTGTCTCCCTGTCGGTCTGTTTGCCCCCTTTTTTTCTTCCCCCCCCTCCCCCCCCCCCTCCTCCTCCCCCCCTCTCCCCCTCCCCCTTTCCTTCTTTTTTCTTCTTTTTTTCTTTTCTTTCTGTCTGTCTGTCGGTCTGTCTGTCTGTCTCTGTTTTCTGTCTTTTGTCTTTTGTTCTCTGTCTCTCTTTTCTCTCTTTTCTCTCTTCTCTTTCTCTCTCTCTCTCTCTCCTCTCTCTTTCCACACCCCTCTTCGTTTGCTGTCTTTCGTTTTTTTGAAAGCAATGACGTCGGGTTTTCCCTTTTTTAAAAGGGGCATGGGAATGAAAATGCCCAATACACCCCCCTGTCTGGTGCCCTTTCAAAGTGCAGGGGATTTAAGGTAAGCTAATGTTGCTTTTAGCCCAGCCGGACCGCAAAGGGCCCCACCCGGGCTGTCACTGCTTTGAATTTAAAACTCACAAAAAAGTATTCATTCCCACAACTCTAAAAAATCATTTCTAAAAACCCACCCAAAATTTTTTTTAAAAAATTTTTCCCAACTATAAAATCTCAGATCCGTTGATAAATGTTGATTTTTCCTTCAAAAATTTTCCAAGATCGCATCGGGGTTGGAAAACCCAAAAACAAGGTTTTCATGGAATCTCCCTGAAAATTTGTTTGTGTCTCACACCCGTACAATTTCCCAAAAAACCTAAAAGTTTCCCGTTTCATTGTGAGTGGCACATGACAGGGAATTGAGGGGGAAAATGATGATGAAAGACACCCCCTGGTCTGGTGTCCTTTCAAAAAAGCATGGGAGTGTGATGACAAACTTTCCCTTGTCTGAAGGGGGGGCCAGGAAAATCAGGGGCCAAAGTGTTCTCTGGTGGGGTTTTGTTTATTGATGAAACAACGTTTTTCTTTTTCTTAAAAAACAATAGGTTTCCTCTGGTTTTCCTGAAGTTTGACATCAAAGTCACCCACTGCCACTATAAATGTTCGTCGCCAGTTGTATCGGATAACCCTTTCCCTTTTATATTTCTCTCTTTCATCGGGCCCTGATAATCTTTGTTTCATACCTTTCATAATGTCTTTTCATCTTCATCATCATCATCATCTTTCCTCATCATCTATAATCATCCATTCATCACACCAATATCACTACTCACCTTCACTGTCATCATCACAAATTTCCCTCCCCCTCACCTAAATCATTGCAGGGAAACCCAAACACTGCATTGCCATCGTCATTTCATCAATTTCTTTTTTTACGGGGAAAGGGACTATAAAATGATGTGAAATAGCGTTTGTTTTTTTTTTTTCACACAAAAGTTCTTTTCCCTGCTTCTGTTCCTTCTTGTTTGAACATAACTGTTGAGGACCCCCCCAAAAGGAAGAGAGAGAGGGGGAGAGAGAGGAGAGAGGGAGAGAGGGGGGGGGGTTGAGGGGGAGAAAAAAAAAAGGGGGGTTTGGGGGTGGGGAGGGCTTGGGGGGAGAGCGTTTTGCTTGGGGAAAAGGGGGGGCATGTGAGAAGGAAGGGGGAAAAGGTGGGGGTGGGGGGGGGGGGGGGGGGGTGGGGGGGTGACGTGGGGTGGGGGAAAGGAAGGAAAAGGAAACGGGTAATGAAATTTGAAACCCTCCATTCCTATTTGCCCCACCCTGGGTCGGGGGCATTGCCCGGGCACAGTCGGTTACCTCTCCCAATAAATTTTAAAAACAGCAATCGGGGACCCAGTTCCCCTGTAAATCTGTCGGGTTTCTATCTCTCTCTCTCTCTCTCTTTTCTCTCTCTCTCTCTTCTCCCCCAACACCACACCCCACACACACCCCACACACCACCCCACAACACACCACACCACACAACCACAACAAATGTTCTCCCCTTTGAGCGGGTTAAAAAAAACAGAGAGACCATTCCCTCGGGCACTTTTAAAGGGAAAACCCAAAAACGGAATGAAATAATACGGCAACTTTCAGCAACAGGGATCCCACTAGAATGTTTTTCAGATGAGGTGAGGAGAACGCGGTGTCAAAAAAACGCAACAAAAGGAAAATCTTTGATTGTATCTGTGTTGTTTGGCGGGCTTTGAAAACAAAACTTCTCTCTCTCTCTCCCCTCTTTTTCCTTTTTCTCTCTCCCCTCTCTCTCTCTGTCTCTCTCTCTTTTTTTTGCTTGTCTGTCTCTTCCCCTCTCTTTCTCTCTCTCTCTCCTCTCTCTCTGTGTTTTTCTGTCTGTCTGTCTCTGTCAAATTTTTTCTGTCTGTCCCCCCTCTTCTTTCTTCTTTTTGTATCGTCTGTCTGTCTGTTGTCGGGCGTCTGTCTGTCAGTTGTTTTTGTCGGGTCTGGGGGGTTGTGGGTCGTCTGTCTTTTTGTCTGTCTGTCTGTCTGTTGTTGTCGTCTGTCTTCCTCCCCTCCCCCCTCTCTCTCCTTTTCTCTCTCCCCCCGCCTCCCCCTTTTCCTTTCGGAATTTGCCCTTTGGGTTTTGCCCGTCTTTCTGTCGGGCTGTCGGTCTTTTCTGCTTATGTGTTGACGATCTGTCTCTCGGTTTCTGTCTCCCCTGCCCATTGTTTGTCTGTCTCTCGGGCGTCGGGTCCGTCCGTCTCTTTTAAATTTTTTCCTTGTTTTTGGGTTTTTTTTTTCTCCCCTTGTTTTCTTGTTCTTGGTTTTAAATTCTTGTTTTGTATTTTTTCGCGTTCCTTTTTCTTCTGTTTGTCTGCTTTCAGTCTGCCTTGGAAAAAGAAAAAGGGGAAAGAAAAGAAAAAGAAAAAGACGAAGAAGAAAGAAGAAAAAAGAAGAAAAGAGAAAAAAAGGAGAAAAAGGGAAAAAACAAAAAGAAGAAGAAAAAGGGAAAAAAAAGAAGAAGAAAAAAGAAGAAGAAGAAGAAAAAAAGAAAGAGAAGAAGAAAAAAAAAAAGAAGAAGAAAGAAAGAAGCAAGAAGAAAAAGGAAGGGGGCGTGTGTGTGGGGTTGTGGTGTGTGTGTGTGTGTGTGTTTTGGTTGTGGTGTGGGGGTGTTTTGTGTGGTGTGTGTGCCCGTAGGCAGGTACACATCCGATATTAACAGCAAAAACCATAAATGAAAAGTAAGTTGGAAAAAAGGGGGGGTTTAGGTTTTACCCTTAATAGTTACGTAAATTTTCATTTTTAAAAGGGGGTTTGTTTTTGTTTTTGCTCGCTGAAAAATTGTGCATTTTTTTATTATGGCCAAAAATTTCCCGTTGTTTTTTAACCCGGCCCCAATGACATGATACCCGGGAAGAACGATCCTCAGAGGAAGAAAAACAATGGTAATTGGTGATGTGTGTGTGTGTTGGTGTGGTGTGTGTGTGTGTGTGTGTTGTGTGTGTGTGTGTGGTGTGTGTTGTGTGTGTGTGGGTGTGGGTGTGGGTGTGTGGGGGTTTTGTGTGTTTTGTGTGGGTGTGTGTGTGTGTGTGTTTGTTTTGCGTGCGTCCCGTCCCTGTGTGTGTGCTTTGCGTTGTGTTTGTGGGTGTGGGGTTGTGTGGTGGTGTGTGGAGAGAGGGGAGAGAGGAGGAGGAGAGGGGTGGGGTGGGTGGTGGTGGGTAAGGGGGTTGTCTTGGTGGAGGGGGGTTTGGAAAAAACAGGATTGGTTGAAACGTAAACCGCTTCTAAAAAAAAAAATGAAAAGGAACACTCCGAACCGATCATGGGAAAAAAGAAACGCCAACAAACAAAAAAACAAGCAATACAAAATAAAAAAAACGAAGAAATAAACAAACAAAAAACAAAAAAAACCACACATTGGACCGGGAAATTTCTAAAGGGTTTGTCCCTTTACGTTTTTCCCCCGTTCCTAGGGGTTTTTACTTGTAAACCCAAGTGCTTGCTCTACTTGAAAGGGGAAAATTTCAAAAATTTTATTTTGTACAAGATGGGTCTTTTTTCCCCTATTTTCAAAGGATGAAAACATTTTGGGGGAAAGCGCCCCATACAATAAAACCACTTTCTTTTGAGCGGGGGGGGTTGTACCCCGAACACAAGCATTTCTTTTTTTATGCAGAGCCCATGGGGACTTTTTCGCTGATGTTCCCCCCTGATGTGATGGGGGAAAAAAATATCGCCCCCTTTAACCTCCCTTGTGCCATGGGGAAAAGGGATGTGGTTTCGGTTTTTTTTGATAAAGGGAAACCACCCGGGGCTAGATTTGTAAAACCCCTGGATTTTAAACCGGCCCCGGTTTTTTAAGATAAAAAAACATACCCGAAGCAATCCGTTTAATTTCCGAGATTTTTTTCATGATGTTTTATAATAACCCTTTTTCTACAGAGGATTTACAACAGAGGGGAAATTTTGGCTGGAAAAGGTTACGCTTTTTCCCTCCAGAAAGGGTTCGGGGTTTTTGAAAAGAAATAAGCAGTAAAAAAGGACCCCAAGCAAATCCCGAAAATTTGGTTGCCCCATCCCCTCTTTCCAAAACCCCGTTTGTAGGAACGCAACATTCATTTCCAAAAAAGGGGAAGCAAAAGGACAAAAAAATTTCACGGACAGGCTAGGCGGGTTTTGCCTCTCCCGGAAAGGGAGCATCAAAGGGAAAAAAGCCCCGGGCGCCACCCGGTTCAAGAGGAAATCTACGTTTTTTTTTTTTCATTTCTTTGTTGTTTTTTTTTTTTTAAAAAAAGCATCTTTATTCGGGAAAGTCCATGCAGGCCAGGAAAATAAAAAAATAAAGAAAGAAAAATGGTAGAAAGGGAAAAATAAACGGCCCCTGTAAAATAAGGGTTTAATTTAACAAATTATTTTTTAAAAAAAGGAAAAAAATTGAATCTTGAGTGGTTAAAAAGAGAGAGAGAGGGGGAAAAGGGGGGGGGGGAAGAGAGGGGGGAAGAGAGGGGGGGAGGGGAGGGAGAGAGGAGAGAGAGAGGGGAGGGGGAAAAGAAAAGGGGGGGCGCACATGAGGCAAGCCGAGTTTTATCATGAACGTTTACATATTTTGGTTTTTAAAAAACACCTTTTTGTCCCAATTTTCCCAAAAGGGGCCCTTGTTTTGGGGGGCCCCGTAACAGTGCTAAGGGGGGTTAAAATTCATATCAAAAACTAATAAAAGGACAAGGTCAGTCACCTTTAATTCACCCGGGGGGTTGCTAAACATGGGCCCAATTTATGGGTTGCCCCCCTGGAGAGGGAACAAAACCCAAGTCTTAATATTTTTTTTTTTTTTTTAAAATTTGTATAAAAATGGGTTTTTATTCTTTTTGGTTTGACTTTAATCTTTGCCCAGCTGTTGGGCCGGTTTAAGGGTGGGGGGGGCATCTCCCAGGGGGGAATCAGAACCCGGGAAAACTGCACTCCCTTAAAAGAGGGGGTTAAAGGGCAGAAAAGCGGTCCAAACAAAAAGGTCACAGCGGCAGGGCGGCCAGAGGTCATACCCTGGTTTGCGGCCGGGCCCTTTTTGAGACTAAGGGTTAAAAGCAGAGAAAACACTTCCCGGGGAGGAGAGGAGGGGGGATGGGGGGGGGTTCCCCTTTGAAAACCCTTTGCTAGGAAAGGGTCTCTTGGAGGTTCTGTCTGCTCTTTGGATTTGTGGGTGAATATTTTTAAAATCGTTTTTTCGGGGTTTCGGAATTGCTTGATTTAAATTTTTAAAGGGCTGTGGATTTTCTTTTGTCTGTAGTTTAAGATCTGTTTTTGGGCTCCCCCCGGGATATGGCCTTCATGGTTGGAAGTCCCCTCTCTCTCTCTCTTCTCTCTCTCTCTCTTTCTCTTTTCTTTTCTTCCCCGTTTTATATGTTCCCTTTTTTCCGTATATTTTGTTTATAAAAAAAAAAAGGGGGGACAAAAAATAAATTCCAAGGATGAAACCCGCAGCCCCATTCCAGCAACATAAAAGGGAAGCAGTTTGGTGTTGAATGACTGCAAGAATATTTAATTATAAAAAAAATTGCTCTATGTCTTAGTTTGAAAAAAATGGGGTTTGTGTGTGTGTGTGTGTTGTGTGTTGTTTTGTGTGTGTGTGTGTGTGTGTGTGTGGTGTGTGTGTGTTGTGTGTGTCTTGGTGTGTGTGTGTTTTGTAAGCATTCATATCGCAGGGTTTGTTTTTTCTCCTAATGAAAAGCTTTTGAGAACCCATTTATACCCCCCATTAAACCCCTAAAAGGGACAACGGGTTAGTTGGGCCCGAATTAACTCCCACTGCAGTATAAAATTGCTTATCTCCCCCTTTTTTCTTCAATCAAAAGACATAAGGGGCAGTTTTGTTTTAAAATATATATATTTTTTTTTTTTGGGAAAACCCCTATTATATGTCTAAATCTACACTACGGGGAAAAGGGGGCCCAGGGATATTTCCAAAGTGGGAAATAATTTTAATAATAATAAAATTTAAAAACCCAAGAAAAGAAGTCCACTGCCCGTGCCTGTGTTTTTCACTTTATTTTTTTGAAAAAGGGGACATAGAGGGCCCTGTGCCCCAAAAATTTCCTGATAAAGGGGGGGAAAAACCCGAAAATTTGAAAATAAAAAAAATGTGGAAGAAACAGGCCCCGGGTCTTGGGGACTTCTTTACTTTTTTATCTTTATTTTTAATCATCTTTTTAAATTCATCTTTTCTATCTATCTTTTCTTTTATCTATTTTCTATATTGGATGCAATTAAGGAAAACCACAAAAATTTGGGCTTTTGTTTGGGCTAGCAAAATCACGCCTATGCATCAAAGATGGGTCTTTTTTTTTTTCAAAAAACCAAGGGGCTGCTTTTTTTTAAAATATTGAAATTTAAAAAAAAATGTGAACTCCACTGAAAAATTTTAAAAACGTGTAAGAATTTAAAGATTTAAAAATTCCCGGGCTAAAAAGACAAGAAGCTGCCCTTTATGAAGGGCATTTTACTTTTCTGTACATGGTTTTATTCTGTTACAAAAACAAACAGACAAAAAAAAAACGAACAACATAAATGTCACAGGCTGCCCTTTGGCGCCCTTTTGGGAGGTTTTTGGAGTGTCAGCAAATCGAGGGGGATTCTTTTCTTTAGCTTTAATGTTTTTTGATTCGAGGTTGTAGAAGAAAAGTCCTAAAAGGGTTTATGGTTTTGGAGGATTTTGTGTGAGCCGGTGTTTTTGCCATGCCTTATTTTGTTTGTTTTTTGTTTTCGGTCTTTTGTAGATTTTTGTTTTTCCCAGGGGTTGTTTTGTCATGTCCTTTTTTTTTTTTCTTTGACTCTCTTTTTTGTTTTTTCCCTTTCTTTTCTATTTTCCCTCTCTTTTTTTTTTTTTTTTTTTTTTCTTTCTTTTTTTGGGTTTTCTTTCTGGTTTTTCTGATTTTTTCTTTGTTTCTTTCTGTCTTTCTGTCTTTCTTTTTTTTCTTTCTTCCTTTTTTTTTCTTTCTTTTTTTTTTTTCCCTTTCTTTCTTTTCTTTTTTGTGGGGGCTTTGTTCTTTCAAAGTTGGAATTTTAAACCTAGAGGGGGTGGGGGCGCAACGGGCCCAAAACGAGGGTGGGGGAGCAAAACTTCCCCCCCCCCCCCCCCCCCCCTCCCCCCGGGGACGACAAATTTGAAATTTAATGCTTTCTTTTTCTGATCAAGTTCAGTATCAGTTTTTGGAAATGGGGGTGGGGGGGGGGGGGTTGGGGGGGAGAGGGGAGGGACCCCCCACGCTGTGCTAGGTCTGAAGTGTTTTCCCCTGGGGGTTTTTTTTCCCTTCCCTTTAAAGAAATGCAAAGGGGGGGCGGTTTGGGAAGAATGGGGGGTTTTGATGGGCTCTAAGTGGGTTAGATGGGTTTGGCTTAAAAAAACCCAGCTAGCAGGTTTTGTGAGTACCCGGTAGGCAGTAGGTCTTTTGGGGGGTGAGGGCTGACGGGATTGCCCTTTTTTGACCGCGAGCAAAGTCTTTTTTGGCTGAGGATTTTAACTCCCCCCTATAGTTCTCTCTCTTTTCATCTGTCTCTGTCTGTTTTCTCTCTCTATCTATGTTTTCCCTCTCCCCTCTCTCCTCTCTCTCTTCTCTCTCTTCTCCTCTCTTTGTGTCTGTCTGTTGTCTTCCTCCCCCCCCTTTTCCCTTTTTCCCCCATTTCTCTTTTTGTATGTTATTGTCTGTCTGTCTGTCTGCCCGTCTCTCTGTTCTTCTCTTCTCTCTTTTCTCTCTTTTCTCTCTTTCCTCCCCCACCCCCCCCCCCTTGGCTTTTTGGGTCTCTGTCGGGAAAGTTTTCCCTTGTCTTTTCTGTTGTCTGTCTCCCTCTCTCCCCTTGTTGGTTGTTCAGTCTCGGCCTCTCTTTCCTCTCCTCTCTCTCTCTCTCTTTTTCTCTCCTCCCCCCCTCTCTCTCCTTCTCTCTCTCTCTCCCCTCTCTCTCTCTTTTCTCTCTTCCCCCTCGTTTTTTTAACTCTGCGGGGTGTGGGGTGCGTGGGTGGTGTGTGGGTGTGTTTGTGTTTTGGGGCGTGTGCGTGTGTGTGTGTGTGTGTGTGGTGTGTGGTTGGGGTGCGAGGGTTTTTGTGCGTCCCCCTGGGTGGTGGTTCACCCCAAAACAAAACACCACACAACACACAAAACAAAACAACACTGATAATATTTGGCGCAGAAAATTGTTGGAAAGGTATGAAAGGGGTCCGGGACCAGGCGTCTGGTTAAGGGGCAGTTCAGACCCCTGTTTAAATTTTGTACCCACGAGCCTCTCATTTTAAAACTTTTTCATCTTTGTTATGTATTAATTTATCCATCGGGTTAAAAAAAAAAAACTGCCCCCGGGGTTGTCCGAAACTTACCCTATATGTAAAACCCGGCACCCCGTGCCCCTCCATAATGAAACCGAGACTGAAACAAAAAACCTTTCCGAGTGACAGTTTTTTTTTCAACCCCCCCCTTTTAAAAGACCGCTCTGGGTTAAAAAAAAAAAAAAAAAAAAAAAAAAAAAACCCCATCAAGAGGCGTTTATATAAAGAAAATTTTTCAGCTTAGATAGTTGAATTTTGACGGGACAAGGAGAAAGAAGGGAAGATACTGTATGAAAACGTAAGTTTAAAAAATTTTGAAAACGCGTCGGGCCCTTTTCCCAAAAAACTTGCCCAGCATTATTTTTTGTCATGGCAACGCGGGGTTGTTTTTTTTTGTATCCAAAAATCGATATACCCGGGGGAAGAAAAGAAATTTGCGAAAAAGGGGGGAATTTTGCTAAAAATCGAGTTCGTAACCAACCCCGGTGAGTATTTCTTTGAAGTCAGGGCCCAAAAAAGACTTTTGGTGAGAAGTTTTCTTCGTTTGCTGTGAAAACAAAATTGGGTTTTGGGTTTAGGGGCTGGGGGTCCCGGGGAATAAGAAATTTTTGGGTTGTTGGGTATACTACTCCAAGGGAAACGTTGAACAAAGAGAAGAAAAGGGGACAAAAGGGGAAGAGAGAGAGAGAGAAAAGGAGACGAGAGGGGAAAAGAGGAGGGGAGGGAGAGAGAGGGGAACGAAGTATTCGGGGGTGGGGTGAGTAGAGGGAAAATATTCGTTTGTGGAAAAAGGGGTTTGACTTTTTAAAAAGGCATGTAAGGAAAGGCCCTTTCGTTTAACACGGTTTTTTTTAAAAAACCATATTTGAAAAAAAACACTTTTTAAGTGGGCCCTGTCATCCCCAATTTTTCTTTCCCCAGTTTTAGGGAAAATGACCCCCTTCCCCCCCCCCCCCCCCCCCCCCCCTCCCCTTTTTCCCGGGTTTACCCTTTCCCACCTCTCCGCAGGGTTCAGGGTCCTCTTTTTGAGGGCTTTGACAGCTCTCGTTTTCCCCCCTCCCCCCTCACCTTTGAGAAAAAATTTTTTATGTAGGGCACCCCACACTTTTCTATTTTGCACAAACCCCCCCCCCCTTTCACAAACAAATTCGCCCCTTTCCCATACTTTTTTGTCTTTTTTTAAACACCTTTTTTACAGCCAAACTTAACACCCAAAAACCCCCAAAAATTTGGGAATTTAATTTGGTTACTTTAAAAGGGGGGTTTTTTCGTGCAAAAAAAAAAAAAGGGGTGTTTTTATTTCCTACAAAATTTTTTATCTCTCTCCATAGCAAAAAAATTTTAAGGGTTTTCAGTACGCTCTTCTATTTTCCCAACTACCAAAAAAATCGAACAAAAAACCCGGTTTTCCATTTGGGGTTAGTTATTTTTCCCAACACTGAATTTTTTGGCCCCCTAAATTTAATTTTTTAACCGGCTTTTTCTTCCCCAAAAATGGGCTTAACGGTTTAATCCCCCAAAACCCCCGCCAAAATTTGATGGCAGACCCCTGAAACTTTAGAGGGGGAATTGCCATCAAAAAAAAATTAGTACTTGTTTTTAACCCCCTTTAAATGGCTACAACATGGGGGTTAAGGGAAAAAAATCACATGGTTAAATTACCTTCAAATTGATAGAGTTTTCTCTTTTTCAAAATTTTAAAAGATCGTAGTATGGGGGAAAACCCAAGATTTACCCCAAGGCCTTTGGGAAAAAGTGTTTTCTCTTTTTTCTTTGGGGAAAAATTTGCACGAAATTCTGAGGTTTGCTTCTTTAAATTTTTTTTGGGCAAAAGGGCCTAATTCGTTTAAATACTTCTTTTAAAAAAACAAAAGTTTTTAATAGCCTTTGGTATTTTTTCATGAGTTATTTGATTGCCTTTTCCCTTACTAATATTAATCCAGTTATTCTGACCCTTCTTCGGGATTTTTTAAAAACCCACTTAATTTTTAAAAACCTTTTTTTCTGGGCAACCTACTTTTTATTTGCGTTTTGTTAATTGGATATTTTAAGAAAAACACTTATGTTTTGTTTAGTTTTAAAAGGGAAACATCCTTTTTAAACCCTTTTTTTTAAAAAAATCTTTTTTAAAAAAGGGAAACCCTTTTTTTAATATAATGAAAGGGGTTTTACTTAGGGTGTGGGGGGGGTTTTTTTGAGCCCAAATTTGGGTTTTTGGGGTAGCCTAACCTTCGCAGTGGAGGGAAATCATAGGGGCTTTTTGGCCCGACTTGTAAACCCACTAACTAGATTTTTAATTCCACCCAAAAAAGAGGGGATGGGAGTCCCACCCGCCTGGTAAACTCCCCCCAGGGCCCTTTTCCCCCAAAAATCAGTTAATTTTGCATTTACTGTTTAAAATAATGGCTGTGGGGGGTTTTCTATAAAAAACCATTTAAAACCCCCCCAATCTCTTAGAAAAGGTCGTATATAACTTTCAGGTTTATTACCGGGTATGGGACGATACTAAACTAAAACTAAAAGTACGCCCCCCCCAATGAAAAGGGGGTTTAACCCTTTTTCCCGTCAATGGCCCAATAATGCTATGAAAAAATCTGCATGGGAATTTAAAAATTAAACCCCTTTCCCAAATAACTTTAGACAAAAGTTACCCGAAATTCAGGGGTTTTTGGGCACTTTGGTATTTGTGGGGGTCAGCTTTTAGAGAGTTAATTTTGACACGGGCCCGGCCACACCTCTTTTAAGTTCAAACTTCAAGTTAGATTGGGTTTCATAAAAACAAAAAAACACCCCAATGTTTGGGGGAAAACATTTATCTTAGATAAAAGTGAAGGCCAAACAATGCCAGGATTTGCAAAGACTTTAATGACTCCTTTTAAACGCCGTATTTTGGGGTGTCTATTAGGAGCGAAAAGACAGCCCAAAAGTCTAGCATAGTGGATCAATTCCAGGCTTGGGGGACGCCAGAAAAAAATTTCTACCCAAAATTTTAAAAGTTGCTTTTAAAACTCGGCTGTTGATTTGCCTTCAGCATAAAAAAGGTTTCCAAAACTTTCTTTCCATGCTGGGTTTAAAAGGGTTTGGGAACTTTGGGGTAGGTCAGGGGATTTACTTTGCTGCCCTCTGACCTTAGCTACAGTGGCTTTGATACAGAATTTAATAATGAAATCCTATAGCCGGAGAGATAAAAACTTAGGACCCCCAAAAAAGGTTTAAAACACAACCCCGCACGCCTTTTTTTAAAAAAGTATCAAGCCCTAAAAGGAAACCCACCGCCCCCAGTTTTAAGCCCCCAAAAACCCAGTCCCCCGCCTGTTGATGTACCTCACCCCGAAGACACCAAACCCGAAAAGAGGGGCCTTGTTGTGTTTTTAACTTTTACTGGATGGCTAATTTTTATTTTACTAAAAAATTAAAACCCGGCAGCCAGCACCCCCAAAGCCCACAGATGGTCAGCCATTAAAACCCAAACCCTTTTTAAACCTATTGTAGAAAAAAACCCCAAACTAAAAAACCCGCCTATTACCCAGGCAGTGCCCCCCAAGCGCTTTGCAGCAACTTCTTTAATAAGTTTCCCAGAGGGTTTGCTTTGGTTTTTTCCCCAATTTTTTCGGGGGCTGAGGGGGTTGGAGGGCTATGACCTTTTGGGCGCCACTGGGTTTTTAATGTTTTAAAACCCTGGTGTAGAGTTACCCAAACCCCAACGGGGGTTAAATATACAAACTATTGTAACCCCCTGCTTTAAACCCGGCCCTTTTTATTCTTTCTCCCTACCCCGTAGTATTTTAAAAATTTCTTTTTGGGGTTTTATAGTTTCTCTGATTCGGCTTTTTTGGGGGGTTGCTATTTTTTCTCTGTTAATATACAACGCGGGAACCACGTTTCCCTTTTCTTTCTTAAAACCTGTATTTTCCCCTGTATTTACCCTTTTCTTCTAACCCTAAATTGTTACCCATCTCCCATCAGCCTTTTTTATTTTTTTCTTTTTTTTTCTCCTTTTTAGCTCAAAAAATTTTCCCAAAGTTTTTTTTTTAGTTCTTCTTTTCGTAGTTGTTTAAGCGATTTAAATATTAAAGGGGTTCACGAGAGAAAAGTTTTTTTAAAAAATCCCGGGTGTTCATTTGTAGACAAATGGGGGGATAAAAAAATTGTTTTTAAACCCGTTTCTTCTTTGGGGGGGGATTTAAAAAAAAGCTCACCTTCTCTTTCCCTGGGGAAATTGAAAAACCCCCAATTGTCTCCTCAATAAAACTGGGTTCCCCCTTTTAATAAAACTTGCCTCAAAATTTGTTTTTTGCTTCATTTGTTTTTGGGCCCTTTAAAGCCGGAATAGTGGGGTTTCTATTTCAGCTGTGTTGGCAACGTCCGCCCCTTTTTTTGTAAAAATTCCCAACAGCATCAGACCTTTAGTGTTAAGGGTTTTAAACGTTTCATCAACGCAGGGGGGTCTGTTTAATTGTATTTTTTCTTAAAAACTTTGGGCCCCGTTTGGCTTTGTAGTAACTCTTTCGCGGCCTCCGTTTACTGTCCCAATATACAAATGGCCGCCATCTTCTTCAAAAAACGTTAGGAAATTTTTTTGAGCACCTCTGGCGGCCTTCGTTTATAAATTTTTTTAGATGATTCAATTTTTCGTGCAATAGTTCGTGACGCTTTTTCTAGGGGGTGAAGAGCCTACTCCTAAAAGTTCTTGGGCGAGGGACTAAGGGTTGAGAACCTAAAATTTTAGGGTTTTTAGGGGGAGGGAAAGGACGGGTTTGCTCCCAAGTTTTTTTGTATTGAAAGACCTGGTTCATTTTCTTCATCTTTTTTTTTTCAATAGGACTATTCGCGTCAAATTTCATTTCACCTTTTTTATTATTTATTTTTTTTGTTTTAAAAAAAAGAAACCCTACGGGCCCGCGACCTTGATCCCTTCAGAAAAGGAAGGAAAACCCCCCGGGCCCTTTTTAAAGGCCCTAAGACAGACTGTGGCGTTGTAAATTTAATCCATCAACAATTTAGCCAATGAAAGGGTTTAAAAGTAAGATTTAGGACCTTTTGGGGCCTTTACGATGTTATAAAGCCGGGATGCCCGGTGTCATTCCAAAAAAAAAAGGGTAATTTAGTCGGCGGATCTTTAAAGCTACTGTCGTTGTAACCTGGGGAGGGGGCCCTCATTAAAAATATTTGGGAATTAAACTGGAAGGTAGAGAAATTTTCTCCTGAGGGAACGCAGACATTTTTAATCTTATTTGATCTGTGGCTGCCTTGAAAAAGGGAAAAAAAAAGCAAATCCCTTTTAGGGAATCCCGAGCCCAAAAGGTCTTAAGCAAGGTTTAAAGCTGCAGATGCAAAAGGAAAACGGGGGGAGGGGCCAGGCAATAGCGCGAGCATTTAAGAAACGATTTTGGGAAACCCCCAAAATTTTGAATGGGTTTAAAAAAAAACCCATAGCCATTTACCCAAAAGGGGCACTAAGAGACAAATTTCTTACGAACTGACCCTTAATGACAGCGGGTTGTTATTCTTTCAGTTTACCCAACCCGCCAGATACACTTTCAGTAAATCCTTTTCTAATTTTTACCCTTGTTTTCTAAACCCCCAACTGGGTTGAAAATTTAAACCCGTATAAAAATAGGACGGTTTTTACTTTGAAAAGAGTTTTACACCACCCCGTTTTAGCGATTTTAAAAAAAAAAGGCACCGTCTGGGAAAAAAGCTATAAGCAATTCTTTAAGGTCCCCAAAGGGGTTTTTTGTATTTTTCTAAACCTAGCTCCTTTTCGAGAGAAAATTTAGGTGTTTTACAACCAAAAAAATTTTGGGACTGTCTTGCACAAAATAAAAATGGCAAACCTTTTTTGTTGTTTTTCAGCTGGGCTTTTACCCGACCCAACATTTTGAAAGAAATAAGAAAATTGTTTGTGGAGGCAGACAGGGCAAAAACCCCCAGCCGATCATGTGTGTAAAAAAAATTCCCCCTTCCGATGTAAAACTCGAAAATTTTTTAACAGGGAAAAATTGGACTATGGCTGGATTTTAGTCCAGTTTTTGACAACGAAAATGCACGGGGGGAAGAAGGGTAGGGTTGGTGGCATTCATACAGTTTAAAAAGGAAAGGGGGAGGAGAATGGCCAGATACAAATGCACGGGTTTTTTTGGTTTATGATGCCCAATGAACATTTAGGGAAAAAGACTGAAAAAAATAGTATAAAACAGATGGATTTGTTTGAACTTTTTGCCTAAAGACCCGCACTGTTCGCTTATTTGGGGATTACTGGGTGTGGGAAAACTGTTTTCGTATTTATTTTTTTACAAAAAATTCACAGATTTCATTACGAGTACATTGTTATATTTTGCACAAACCCTTAAGCCCAAACAAATCTTTCAAAAAAAGGGGTTTGTTTTGGGCAGACGAGAAAATTTTTTTTTGTTTAAACCTACTGAAAGAAGCGACTGGTTTGAACATTATATAGGCATTTGGGGGGAATGAAAACCCCGGGTTTTTTATTGATGGGCTGTTCAGCTGAACCAAAAACATTGTTAAAAAAAAAAAGGACCCCGTCCCAAGCTAGCCTTTAAAGGGGAAAACAGGAAATTTGTTTCTGTTTGGCCCTTTTAAATTAAAAAAAACATTTCTGTCTTAAAAAACTTTAAAATCGCAGTTAAAAAACAGTCATCTTATTCTTATAAAGGGCAGGGGGTAATTTTGAAGAATGTTTTAAGTGGAAAAAATATATAATCAGGGGGCAAGGATGAACTAAAAAAAATAAAAGAGCAGCTAGAAAAAACTAAGCACGCTTAAAAAAAATGTTACGGAAAGCCCACCAGTTCTTTACGTTTTTCTCATTATAGATTTTTTATTATTTGATTGGGTTTTTTACAGAAAGGCCCCATTATAGTTTTTTTAATTTAAAAAATTTTTTTTATTAAAAAAAAAATTTTCCCGGGGCCAGAATCAAAAACGGAGTTTGCTCCTAAATGCGTTGCAGGGAGAGCTAAAAAAATCTAGAGAAAACAAAAGGGCTTTGATCTAAAAAGGAAATGGCGGAAATGTTTATGGATTTGGAGTTACCGACGGGTGGTGTTTACAAACGAATAGAAATTTAAGATAAAAAAAAGACAGCCCAAAATCTACCCGGAAGAGATAAAAAATCTAAGGGGAAACGATTTTTTGGGAAACACGAAAACAAAACTTTATAATCGAGGGGGAATGCTGGGGGTTTTCTTCCCGAATTTTAAATGGGGAAATTTAAAAATTTGGAAAATTTCGAAGCCCCCATGGATACTTTGATAAAGGAAAAAAATTTTAAAAAAAGCCCTTTGGGAAAATTTGGGGGCGCCCTTTTTGCTGCCCAGTCCCCGGATTTTCAACAGGAAAAAAAAGATTGAAATAATAAGCAGGGGGCTGAAAATATGCTGCGGAGAAAGAAGTCCCTTTGCTTTAAGTGGGGGGGGGGACCCGTCGGCTTAGAGTTTAAAACCCCAAAAATAGAAACAATGCCTAGAAAAATGGGCGATTTCTTTTTCGCCCTTTTTTATTAAATCCAAAGGGGGTCGACCCAGTTTTTCCAGAAATTTCGTTAATCAGAGGGGTTTCAAATAAAGTTGAAAACCTTTTGGTTTGGGCCCCTTAGGCTTTTTATTTTTATTTTCTAAAAAAAAGGGGGGGGGAAAAAAACACTTCTGTTCATCTTTTACAAAGTACTGTGGTTTGGGTTTACAATTTCTTAAAATAACAGTGCTTGATTTTTTTTTTTATTAAGTATGTTTATTTTATTGCGTTTTTCTCTGTTGATGAAGTGCTTTCCGAAGGGTTTAAAAAGAAGTTGTACAAAATTTTTTAAATTTAAAAAATTTAAACTTAATTTAAAAAAGGATGATCAAGCTCCCAAAAATTTAGGTTAGAAACAAATAACTGAAATTCAAGAAGAAAAAAAAGGGGCCCTTGGGAAAGGTTTGGGTTACTAGAAAGAAATATGTAAAGTTTTAAATTTCTTTTCCCTTTTATAATCACCCGGGCCCTCAGCTGTTTGCGAGCGGGAAGTGCTGGGTCTAGCTTGCTCTTTTAGCTTTCTTGGGGCCCGGAGGCCGCCTCTTTAGCAATTTGGGAGCCTTTGGGTTTTGGGGTTTTGGGGTTTTTTCTATGAATTTTTGGGGGTTTTTTTTTTTGTTTTTAAAAAAAATTTAAAGCCCCCAAAATACAAAAAACCACTGCTTGGGAGCCCTAGCATCAGCAAAAAAATTTTTTTCTTAAACGAGAAATTTAAACAAAGCATTGCAGGATGAAAACATTTTAAAACTTTAAGAAATTTTTAGCGTTTTTTAGGCTGATGGTTTAGGGTTTCAAAAACGACAAAAAAATGAAAATTCAAAAGGAGTGGGGAAAAAACTTTTAAATTCGAAAAAAGTAGCCCCTGAGGGGCAATTTAAACAGAACATTGAAAAGAAACAAAAACAATTGGTTAAAAACCCAAAAAAAAAAAATAAAAAATTTGGGTGTGAACTAAATAAATAAAATTATAAGTTTTAAAAAAAAAATAAAATTAAAAACATAAGGGTTTAAAAAAAAATAAATAAATCATAAGTTTAAAAAAAAAATAATTTCTTTTTTTTTTTAAAAATAAAAGGGGGATGTGTTGGGGGGGACAAATTGCAAAATCTTTGCGAAACAAACGATCTTTTTTGGGGAGGCTTTTTTTTCGTTAAGGGAAAAAAGAGGTCTTTTTAAATAAATTACGGGAGGGGCGGTTTTTATAATTCTTTTTAACTTCATATACAAACTCGCTCTTTTGGGGGGCTGTGGCTCTAATTTTAAATCGCCCTTTTGCCTTCGGGGGGGCTACAGTTTTACTTTTTGTCCAAACGGGAAGAGTTTTTGATATTTGGATGTTTCAGTAATTTCTTTTTTTTTTTTAATTTTGGGTCGCGTTCACCGGGTTTTTAAGGGGCCCTTTCCTTTTTTTTTCTTCATTGTTCTGGCACGTAAGACTGCTGGCAAACTCCCAAACCCCCCCTGTGTTGCCCTGTTTTGTCCATTGGTCTCTATGTTTTTGATAGGTAAAAAGAGCTCAGCCCGTTTTATTAAAAATTTTCAAATAGAGGTTGGGGGGCGATGGTTGCCCGGAATCCCCCTCTTAAAATGTAAACCCAATTTTCTTAAAAGCAGTTTGGGTTTTCCGTCCCTTTAAAAATCTTTCCCTTTTTCAAATTTGGGTCAGCCTAAGGGTACTTTTTAAAGGGCCCCCGCTGGATATTTGTTTGTAAAGCCCCAGGCCAACAGTTGGCTTTTTTTGTTAAAGGTCAGCGTCTTTTTTACCTTGAAGCCATATCAACAAAATGTAAGAGCATACTTTAAACTTTTTTTTCTTTCTTGGTATGTGGAAGGTACAACAAGTCCATTTGGGGGGTGTCATTAGGAAAACTGAGTTAACAAAACGAGGCCCTTATTAATTTTTTTTTGGGGCAGGCAGATATATTTGCCAGATCGTTGTTTTTTGAAAGCCGGGCTTTCGCTTTTGAGTAGACCCCCCTGGGGCTTTACTCCGTTTATCAATTAGCGGGGTTTTCCCCTTTCCCTTCCCCTAGGGAATTTAAAATATTTTTTAATTTTGTATCGGGCCATTAAAAGGGCTGTTTTTATTTCATTTTTAAAAATTGTTTTTTTGATTGAATTTTTAAGGGAAAAAAGATTGGGTCCCCTAGCACCTATATTAAAGCCATTTTACCCTTTTTTGTTTTCCCAGATGGTTCCTTTAAAAAACAGACGTTCTGGGGGGTGGGCGGGGTTTTTAGAAAACTTCTTTCCCGTCACTAAGTAATATTCAATTTATTGCTTCATTAAAATTTTGTTTAAAAGTGTTTGGGGTTTTTGCATGTCCCCGCTCTTTTTAACTTTTTATTAATTTAAAATCTAAGTGAGCCCAAATTTTCTTTTCTCGTAAGCTTCCCCTTGCCTTTTGGAAATCTTCCCCTTGCCTTTTTTATGGCGTTTTTCTTCTTCTTTAGACCGCAAAAAACTAAAATATTTAAATTTCTGCCGAGAAAAACCAATGCATTAACAATAGCCCCGCCCCCCATTTAGAAAATATTCCCGGGCACCCTTTTTTTTAAATGAATGAAAATTTTTTTTTTAAAACAAAATTTTTGAATGAATCTTTTTTTTTTTTTAAAAACAATCTGCCAAATGCATTAATTTTTTCTATGCTTGATGTTTTTGGGGATAACCCCCCCGCAACGGGAAAATCTTTTGAGGCAATCCCCCGCCCGTTATTACGCTATAAAACCTTTAAAAAAATCCTCAATGTTTAACCCCTTTCCCAGATCGGCCGGCCCCCATTTTAAAAAAGTTTTTTTTCTAATTTTCGATTTCCTAAAACTAAGGCCCGGGTTAAGCAAATGGGGGTAAAAAATTTTTAATTTTTTTTTTTTCGGGTAAAAGTTTTTTATTAACAAAAAAAAAAATTAAAAAAAACAAAATATGAAAAAAATGTTATGTGTTTTTAATTTAGATAATCTTTTTTGCTAGAGTAAAAAAAAAGTTGTTTTTTAGTTTCCCGGGGAATCTTCTTTCTTTTTCCCATTTTTGGGGGGTTTTTTTCTTAACAAACATTTTGCTAGGGTTGAATAAACTATAAACCGGGCAATTTGGGGACTTTCATAATTTTAAACCCGCGTTAACTCATGGTTTTTTTTTTTTATTTTTAAAAAATTTGATTTAAAAAAAGAGGCCAAACAAGCGAAAAAAGATCTAAAGATTTTTTTTTGAAAATTGTAAAGAACTATTTGAGAAACGATGAATGGAAAAGTTTTTAAACTTGGAAATTTTTAGGGGAAAACTTGGGGCTTTGAAAGGCAATTGAAAGGTTTAAAACCATTTTAAATCAAAATTTATTTGGGGGGGTGAACTTTTTTTAAAAAGGGGAGCAAAAAAAACAATTTTTGATTTAAAAACAAAAAAAATTTGGAAACCCTTGGGTTTTTGTTTTATTTTCCCGGAAAAAAAGCCAAAAGTTTAAATTTTTGCCCCGACCGTTCTTGGTTAAGGAGGGTGGGGTTTCTTGGGAAAAGTATTTTTTTTTTCCCCCCAACCCGGGCTTGTTTTTTTTAAGGGGGTTAAAAAACCCGGGGTTTTTAAACCCTTTCTTTTTAAATTTTTAATTTTTATTTTTTTTTATTTTCACGTTTTTTTTTGGGGCCCCCTTTTAAAATTGGAAAAAAACCCCCCAAGCCGAGGTTTCCCCCGAAAAGGTTAAATTTAAAACTAACCCAACAAAAGCTACATTGGAAAGGTATCCAAAAATTATTTAGGCCCAAAAAGTTAAATTAATTTTAAAGGGGACATTATTTAACCCTACAAAAAAACCGTTCCCCCGGAAAAAGGTTAAACTGCTTATTTTTAAAAAACCCGGGGTTTTCCCTTTACCATTTAATTAATTTTTCCCGCCAAGGGGAAAAGGTTTGGTTGTTTTGGGCCCATTAAGGAATTTTTGGAATATTTTTTAACCCCCTTTTTTAAGGGGTTTTTACTTTTTTGGGGTTTCCCCAAAAATAGAAAAAAGAATAAAAATAATAAATTTTTTTAAAAAGGAACTTTTTTAAAAATTTCTGGGTGATTAAAAAAATTAAAAACAGGTTCAACTTGGAATTTTAAAGGGAAGCGGGGGAAAAAAACGCGGCTTTTTTTCTTCTTTTAAAATTTCAAATTTTTTCAAAAAAAACCCCCAAATTAAAAGGAAAAATCCAAAACTTCCTTAATAGTTTTTGGCAATTTTTTACAACCCTTTCCCCCAAAGAGGAAAATTAAAGTTTTTTAAAACCCCGGGGAAAAACCTTTAAACCTTAAAATTTAACCCAAAAATAATTTTTCAAAAAATAACACTTTTTGTTTCATGGTGGGTGGTTTGGGGGCCCCCTTAAAACCCAAAGGGGGAAAAGCAAAACCCGGGTTACGGAAATTTCAAATTTTTGGCCAAAAAATTTTTGGGAATTTTAACCTTGGGGAATTTTTTTAAAAATTAAAAACTTTCAGTTTTTTAGGGGGGTTAAATTAAAAAAAAAGGGTTTTTTAAAAACGAAAAACCAAATTTTGATTGAAAGAGCCAAAAAACAAAACCCCAAAAAACCCTTTTGGGGTATTTAAAAATGGAATTCAGTAGACAATCTTGTCCCTCTAAGGATTTTCCCCGAAGCCCCCACTTTTGGGAATCACCCTTTAGAATCATGTAGGGGCTTGATTCTGGTTTGCAGGGCGGCTCCAAGGTCAAATTATGTATTAATCCCGTTTAATTTGCAGGCTTTGGGGTTATGTCCAAAACCCGAATCTAAAACAGGAGCTTTGTAGGGAAAGGGGTTTGGGTAGGGTCCCCACTGTAGAGGCGGCTGCCCAAAACATAAGAAACATTGTAAAAAGTTTTGGGACTGTTTTAAAAACGAAAATTTTTACACCCAAAAAAGGGTTAAGGTTTGGGGTTTTTTAAAAATGGGACTAAAATGCAGATGGCCCATTCGTAGTCTATGCTGATTTGAAGCGATTTTTTCCCAATTACTACGGCCCCCAAAAAGAACAAAAAAAACCCTATTATCCGTAAACAGATTGTTCTTTTTGCAAATTTTTTGCTTGGGGGTTTTGGGCAGAAAGGCGGACACACACAGGGATTTACAGAGGCCCCAAAGCAGTGGTCGATTTTTGGGGGCAGATGGGAAACCCCCTTCGCAAATCAATTCTCTAATCAGCTGAACCTTTCAGACATTTAAAATAAAACCCCCGAAAATTTTAAGAACCCAAAAAATCAGCCCCCCCCACTGCTGGATTTTGCAAAAGCCCAATTTTTTTAGGTGAAACTGTAAGAGACCAAAGATCACATTACTGGAAATTCAGAGGGGCGGCAACAACAGTTGCAATCTTCAAATCCCCCGGTTTTTAACCCCCCAAAATTTGGGAAAAGGGCCAAATTTTTTTTCATAACTTTTCGGGGCTTCGATTCTACTTTATCATGCAAGCAAAAAATTCGAATGTAAAAAGGGGGTTAAACTGTATTTCCCAATTTATCAGAAAAATTTCATGACCTTTACTGTGACCGTTTATCCTTCTATGACTCTGCCCCGGGATCTGATGGGGATTTAAGCAAATTTGCAGAACTTTACACGACTGTCCAATTTACTAAAAAAATATTTCGACCCCCCTTTTGTCCCTAAAGGCGGCAAACCTTATGAATATATTGACTCGTTGGGGGGAGGGTTTTTACGAGCCCGGGGGCTACCCCCCTTTAAAGGGGGACTTTTTTACAGCGTCTTAGAGGCGGAGGAAAATCTGCGCCCACTTTGAATACGCGCAAAAAAGCCGGACAGGAAATTTCACTGAAAACCCATTTGGGGGATTATCAAAGGGTTTAGTTTTTTTTAGTGACGGGGTTTTTTTGGCGACGTCTTTCAGAATTACAGAGCTATTGCATGAAAACATTCCCGGGCAGATTTTTCACGTACATCTCTGCCCCAGGGGTTTTTTGGGGCGCATTCTTGAAGGCTAAAAAACATGAGATTGACTTAAATTTTGGATTGGGGTACACTTCAGATGATTGGGAGGCTGAGAGGAGGCATTTGCCTGGCCTGTCATCCTTTCCCCAGAGCCCAAAAACAAATATTTAGGGCGATTATGACCCCACTAAAAACCTTCCCAAAAAAATTTATTACTTAGGCGCCAAAATTGTTTTCCCGGGGGGGCCATGAGTCGACGCTTTCCTTAAGAAACCTTTTAAAAAAAATAAAGGGCCCTCAGAAGGGTTTCTGCGTGTTGGAGTTTACTTTCACAGCTTACACCCCATAAACCAAAAAGGACTAAAATTTAAAGTAGGGCTTAGATTACCCGCAGAGGTTTCACGACCTTCATAATGATTATCCTCTTGCCCGAAAAAAAATTTAAAAATGGGGTCCACAGAAACCCCCCAAAAATCGTGCCCAAATTTTGATACAAGAGAAAGTAGGTTTTCCCCTTTCCCGGTGGGTTTCCCGTTTTAATTAAGGACGGGTTTTAAAAAATAAGAGCTGGTTTTACAGAATTTAAATTTCCCCTTTTTCCCAAAAGGCCCTTTTATGAAAAAACCCTACATCATTTAAAAACACTGTTTTTGGGCTTTCGGCCCCGGATTGGATGAAAAAAAAACTTTTTTAAGTTGATGAAAACAGCTGTTTTGGCAAGACGATGGAGAAGTAACAATTTGTAAAGATGTAAGATTTGTTTCGAAAAGAAAAAAAAAGCAATTAAGCTGGTTTTCTAAACCTAACTACCAGACTTTAGAAGATTTTTGCGATAGCCTGGTTTGGGTTTTGTTTAAGAAAAAAGAATGTTTTAAAATTGGACAAACCGGTGTTTTTCGGAATTTGCCGTGCTTTGAGTTGTCAAAGTTATTAATGCTGAATTTTTGTACGACTACTTTTAAACCGCTGTATCCGAATCAAATGTCCCTTTAACCACGGGCCTGTTTGTTTATTTGGACATTTCCCCCCCCCAAAACTTCATAAGGATTTTGAGGCGGAGGTAGTAAAGGAGGGGAAGGATGGTCGGGGCACATGCGATACCAAAAGGGGTTTGCCCCTTTTAAATTTCCCCCGGGAAAAAGAAAAGGGGATTGGAAAAGAAGGATGAAAATTAATGGGCCCCTTATACTAGAAAAATGTTGGGGTTAAGGGCAAAAATGTATTGTATTTTACCCAGACTTTGTGTTTAAAAAAAGTAAGGGAAAAGGTTTAAAAAAGTTGGGAAAAAAATATTAAAAGTCACAAAAAACTACAAGCAGGCCCCTCTTTGAAAAAAAAATAATTTTTTCATACAAAAAATTAAACTGCGCTTTTACTCTTCATCGTAAACACAACTGGGTTTTTTTTGAAATCACTAGACTCTAAAATTGCAAGCGAACTTCCGTTTAAACCCGAGTTTTCTTTCCCCTTTAGGGCCCCTGGAAAAATGACTTGTTCCCACTTAAATTTTTAAAATTTTTCTAGTACTTTACTTAAGAACTTTCTAGTACTTAAAATTAAGATCTTAAATAGTATTAACTTTTGTTTTTTAAATAGTACTTAACTTGTACTTAACAGGGCTTGACTTTTTCTTGCACTTAACTTGGGTTTTAATGACCCTTTAAACCCGTACTTAGCTTTTAATTTTTCCAAATTTTAAAAACAAATTTAAAAAAATAATTTATTAAAAAATGGGGTTTACAGCAGGAGGTTGTTTTTTTTGCAGAAGTGGTTCTTTTTTCTGTTTTTTGGGGGGGGTTTTTAAAATTTTTTGCTAAGTTTTGGGGTTTAGGGGTTGTATGCTAAAAAACCCCCCACCAAAAACAATACTCCCCCGTACATAATTTAAAACATCTTATAGTTTGAATTTTGTTGTTGTTTGGTGGGGGCGGGGGGGCTGATGTTGTATTAATATCTAAAAATTTTTGTTTTGTGCTTGGTTTGCTTTTTTCCGTCCCGTTCAATTTTGTAGTTTTCGACCGGCCCCCAACACGGCCCGAATTTTTTTTTTTTTTAGTAAAAACTACTCACTTGTGGGACACTCACTTTGGGGGGACACTAGTTGTGGGGGGGACTCGCCTTTTAAATTCACTTGTGGGACATTCTGCTCCGGTTTGGGGTTTTTCTTTTTTCCTGCTCCCCCTTTTTTTTAGTCTTTATTTAAAATTAATATGATTAAAAATTTAAAATTTTATTGAAAGGAATTTTAAACCCATGATGAATGGGCCCTAGCAACGTCCCAAATTTTATAAAACATGTTTCCCTGCCAAAAAGGGTTTAGGGGTTGGGGGTTAAAAACCCGGTTTTTGTGTTTTAAATCTTTTTTTTAAATCTTTTCTGAAAACAAACGGGGGCTTCTTGCCTACTAAAGCATTAAAACTTTAAACATTGTCTGCCCCACTGATCTAAAACCCTTTTTGACCCCAGCTGTTTCCTCCACCCCCGCGTAATACTTCTCAAAAGTTGATGTAGACAATTGTGAAAACTGTTCCAAAACTTTGGTTTTAAAGGGCCCCCAAAAACGCTGGTTTTCCCAACGCAACCAGGCCGGGGGTATAATCTTTCTTTATGCAGGGTTCTGCTGGCCCCCCAAAACTTTAAATTTGCTCGTTCGCAAATCCATTTTTAAAAACAATTTAAAAAAATAAAATTTTAAAATTTGCTGTTATTTTTACTCATAGTTTTTTTTTCTAAATTTAAAAAAAATGTTTTGGTTTAAAAGGGGGAAAAGTTACTCCCCTTTAGGGTGGTAGAAGCAAATCAGATTTAAAAATCTTCGGAGGCCCCCATTTGATCAAATTTTAAATTTTGGTTTTAACTTTTTTTTAAAAAGGTTGGGGCCAAAGGAAATGCGTTTGTTTACTGATGGCCCTTTTTTTCCCCTTTCTCGCATATGGGGCCGCGCTCAAAAAGTCCCTAAATTAATTCTTCAAAAATTTCCTATCAAATCCCCCGCTCCCTTTTTGCATCTCCCATTTTTGAAAAATATTTTAGCTCTGCAAATTTGGGCTTCATTTTTTTTCCCAAAATTTAAAAAAACATCAATTTTTAAAAAATTTTAAATAAGCCCTTCCCCTTTTTTTGGGGAAGAATCAGAAGAGGGGGAGAGATAAAATTTATGTAGGAGCTAAAACACCCCCTTTTTTTTTTTGCACGAAAACCCCCCTTTTTAAGTTTAAAAATTTCGTCAATTTTTTGGGGTTTTTGGGGTGTTAAGTTTGGCTGTAGAAAAGGTGTTAATTTTGAAAAAAAAAGTTGTATGAGTGGAGAGTTTTGGGTTTTTTTTAAAGGGGGGGTTTTGTGCCAAAAAAAAAAAATGTGTGGGTTTGCTCCTACTAAATTTTTTTTTCTTCCCGTCCCCCCTCCCCCCCCCCCCCCCTCCCCTCCTTTCCCCAAACCAAAATGCTGCTTTACAATTTTTCTGGCTGGCAGCTGGGAGGGGGTCGTGGAATTGTTTTGCCGGGAGGGGGGCGGAATTTGGGTTTGGGAAGGGGGAGGAGGGGATTTTGGGGTTTTTGGGGTGTGGGGAAGTTCGGGGGTCCCTTTTTTTAGGGGGTTTTGGGGCCTTTTCGTACAAGCCGCGTCTCTGCCTCAAGGGTGAGAAAAATTTTGCGCCCAAACTTTGTGAAAGTGAAATCTCTTGATGCACGTGCCCCTTATAAAAAACGTTTGGATGGCTTAGCGAACAGTTTGGGGGTACAAAACCGCATTGCGTTTGTGGCAAAAATTTCCCAAAGTGACAACATGAGGGGAAAGGGAAAGGAGGGGGAAAACCCCCACACAAAAACACCCACACAACACCCACACACACCCAACCAAAACAAACAGAGGGAGGAGAGGGGGAGAGGGAGGAAGGGTGAGAGGGAAAAGAGAGAGAGAGAAAGAAAGGAGAGGGGGAGAGAGAAGGAGGGAGTGAGAGAGGAGAGTTTATCCAAAAAGTGGGAAAACCCTTTCAAAAAAAGTATTCGGGCCCTTATGTTAATGAAACCCGCCCTCTGTACTTATGAGCTAATAAACGCCTACGTGATCCGTACCGTTGTGGCGGCCCCGTGCTTTGCGCCCATTAAAGGAACCCCGTTACAAGCCCACGTAAACCCGGGAAATCACCCTTTCCCCCCTTAACCCTTTTCTTTTCCACCCTTCATTGCCCCGGGTTATTCTGCCGTAAGAAAAGCACACCCGTAAGCACAAAACTTCTCCCTCGAAGTGGAGTGTGGCTGCCCACCCTGGGGGGGGGGTTATCAAAAAAAGGTTTACACACGTCATGTTCTATCCCTAGCTGAGGGATTTTTACCATAGTGTTTTAAAAAAATTCGGCTGTTTTAGGGTGATCCCCGGAAATCTTTTTGGCCCGGGTTAAAGGGCAACAAAAACAACAGGGCTTCGTTTTAACCAAACCCTTTTCTTCATTGGGATTGTTATTTTGGTCAAATCTAAGTGGAATTTTGAAAGATTTCGTGACCAATGGGGGTGAAAAATGTCGTTAAATTTCCCAAACGAATTTAAAGCAAGTGTGGTCATGGGTATTGATGACACTCGAACAAGGGTGCATGGATATTTTTCCAGGTCCCAGAAAAAAACGATTCCCCCCTCCCTCAGTTTACTGGGGTTTCGTGAATTTTGGGCAATGGGAAAAAAAAGTTTGGGGGTTTCGTCCATAGCTTTGGGGGCTTTTAGTGGCGGGGGATGCCAGGGGGGTGACCATGTCTGTGGCCTGTAGGTTTTGGGCGAGAATCATCCCCCCCCTTCCTTTTGCCCCCCTTAGCCCTTTCCCCGATCTTGGGAAACATGTAAATCCCAAACTGGGTTTGGAAAAAAACCCTTTTTTAAGCTGTAAAACTTGACATACCCGAGGTTCAGAATTTTAAAAAAATGTTTTCTGCGACACCCCCCCCCCCCTTTCCATTTGATTTTTTGGGAGTAAAAAAATAACAGTGTCTTTCACCCCCTTTAGTGATTTTAGTGTCGATCTTTCAATCTCTTTTGTATCAAAAAGGACCAAATTTTGAAATAAATTAATTAAAAACAAGTGTTTTATACAAAAGTGAAAAAGGCACGAAAGGGAAAAATGGAAAGGGGCAATTCCCAAAAAAGGGGCGTTTGATACCGGATATGTTGACATTTAGTCTGAAAGGGGAGCTATGCTGAATTAGTTTGCTCATTTGGGATGTTTGGGGTTCTTTTTTTATTTTTTGGGTGGGGTTTTTTTTCATTTAGAGGTTGTTTTAATTTACTTTGCTTTTTATGGTTTTTTTAGTGGGTTTTGGGGGAGACCATTCGGGTGATTCTCTTGGGTTTTTGAGTCGTGGCGGAAGGTTTTTTTTCCCCCAAACCGTTTCGGGCTACGTGCACTCTTTAAAAATTTTAATTATATGTTTACTCTGGGCCCCTTTTTTCTGCCTTTCCCCTGCCTCTGCCCCAACCCCCCCCCCCCCCTCCCTCCCCCCCCCCCCCCCTTTCTTCTCTCTCTTTTTGCTGCTTTTTTGGCATGGGTGAATGTCTTTCAACCTAGAAAATTGTTTTGTGTTGTTTTTACCTAGATTTCTTTTCATTGTTTCACTGTTGTTCGACCAGCCTTTCTTGCATTCTTCTTTCAGTGCTAATGGTCTGGTCATAGGTGTTTTCCCCCCCCCCCCCCCCCCCTTTCAGTGTAGTTTTAACCTGTTTGTTACATATCTGGAATGACTGTGATCCCCAGTTAGTGTAGTTTTAAGCCCTGTTTGTATCACTATTGGGAAGATGTGACCCCCACTTAGGGGTTTTTTAAACCCTGTTTGTATCACATATCTGGAATGATGTGCCCCCAGCTTGTGTATTTTTAACCCCGTTTTTTTACTTTTCTGGTGACTGTGATCCCCTTTTATGGTTTTAAGCCCTGTTTGTATCACATATCTAGGAATGACTGTGACCCCCAGCTTAGTTATTTTAACCCCTGTTTGACAATTTGGGAAATGACTGTGATCCCCGCTTGGTAGGTTTTAACCTTGTACCATACCCCTTGGGGGATGTTTGTGACCGGTTTTTTTTTTGTTGGTTTTAAAAAATTTTTTGTTAAACAATTTTTTTTACAATAAATGTCAACTTTGAACAACAACAAAACAAGCCAGTGCTTATGATGTCTTCAATGCTTGTAATTACATATGTAATTCGCTTCCCCCCTAAAAAAAAAGACCGTTGCGAAAGACATTCTTCAACTATGGGGATGTTAAATTTGGGGGGGAAGGTCATCCGGGTTTAAAAAGGTTTGTGCTGAAGGTTTTTTTTCCCCTCAGGGACTGTTAAAAAGGGTGGGAGACAGAAGGGACACACTGGGAATGCAACATTGCGAAGGAGGGGAAAAACCTTGAAGGTAGACAACCTGGACTGCAACTTGCGAATGGACGGGGAAAAACCATTGAAAAGGATGACAACACTGGAACTGCAACATTGCAGAACGGGGGAAAACCTCGAAGGGAGACAACACTGGAACTCAACATTGCGAAAGGAGGGGAAAACCATCTGAAGGGGATGACAAACTGGAACTGCCATTGCAGAATGGCGGGAACCATCTGGGAGACCAGGAATGCAAAACCCAAAAAAAATCTGAAGGTTGAAAGGTTCCTTTAGTACGGGCCCAAATGAAAAATGGGAATCAACATTGAAGAATGGAAGGAAATTTAAGGTTTTCCCCTTTGGCTCAAAATTGAGAATGGGAAGGGGAAACCCGGGGAAAAAGGAAA